>QEPC01012769.1:496591-512510 GCA_003113815.1 Sphenodon punctatus
TAAACCCCCCCCCCCCAAAAAAAAACGTGTTTCCCTCCCCGAGTCCAGGCTGTGCGGGTGGAAGGGGGGACACCACCCACCCACTCTTACCAGCCTGGCCAGCACCAAAAAAAATGGTGACCCCTACTGGGCTCTGGGCCACCACCGATGACCCAGAGCCAGCCCAGCACCAGCGTCCAGCAGCCGGTAAGTAAGTACCAGTACTGACTGATCCCTGGGGTGGGGTGGGGGTTTAACACCCCCCACCCCACCCCAGGAATCACCCTAAGTACTTCCCAGTTCCCAGGGATCGCCTACCTTGAGCTGCGGGTGGCGGCGGCAGTCTGGAGGCTTCAGCGCTGGCTGTTGCTGCCAGCTTCAGCATGCTAGTAGGCCTTCTGGGGAAACCCGGAAGTTCCCCAGAAGGCCTACTAGTGTGCTGAATCCAGCAGCCACAGCCGGCGTTGATGCCGCCGGACCACCGCCGCCACCTGCAGCTCAAGGTAGGTGATCCCTGGGAACTGGGAAGTACATAGGGTGATCCCTGGGGTGGGGTGGGGGGGTGTAAAACCCCCACCCCACCCCAGGGATCATACAGTACAGGTACTTACTAACCTGCTGCTGCTGGACGCTGGTGCTGGGCTGACTCTGGATCGCCGGTGGTGGCCCGGAGCCACAGTAGGGGGTCAGACACTCACTTAGGGGAATTTTTTGTTTAAATCCAGGCTGGGCAGGGTGGGTGGGGGGTGTTCCACCTTCCACCCGCACAGCCTGGGAGGGGGATGGGGGAGGATTCATCCTCTTCAGATTCATCATGCATGTTGTTGACATGGTCTCCTACCATCTGTACGGAGATTTCTTCACGTGCAGCGGTAGCGGAGCCTGCACTAGCAGGGACTTCAGCAAAAAAAAATTTCTTTAAAAATCCAGGCTGGGCAGGGTGCGTGGGGGGTGTCCCCCCTTCCACCTGCACAGCCTGGACAGGGGAGGGAAATTTTTTCTTTCTTTCTTTTACATTGCGGCCATTCATTTCAATGGCCACAATATAAAAAAAATCCAGCATGGGGAAACCGGCACCGGTGCCCCAAATAACCAGATTAATCCGATTCTGCCGGTACAGCAAAATATCGGCAGTATTGGATACCGAGGGAACTGAACTTCCCACCCCTAGTAAACACTAAAAGGCTAGCAGCAAACAACATATGTGTACATTTATTTTTAGAAAAAGGATAATGGAAAATGTAAACTGTAGCTGTAGTAGAATTACTTTAGCTGCTTTAGCACTAAATTAGCAGTTAAATAAAGCACAGTTTAGCAGAATTAGCAGAAAAGTTCAAACACTTACACAAAACCTTTTTTATGTTGTGTGTAGTCTGCATGTATCCAAAATTGATGGTATGCTATGAATTAGGAAGGGATAGACTTTCTCTCCTTAAGTCACGATGCGGTGTTTTGTCATGGAGCGCAGAAGATCAGAGTGTGTTAACAAACACAGACACTGGTGGTGCTGCTCCAACAGTCACTCACTCTCACTGCGATTGGGGATCAAGAGGGAAAAGAAAACTACAGACACACCTATTTATACTTAATGGTGAAGGCAGGACATGTCTCTCTTGGAAAGCCCTAGCCAATGAAATTGGACATGTGGGTGTCATCAACAGGGTCCGAGAGTTGATCATGCTTCCGGGTCTTGCGGTACCTTGTATTCTGGGCGGCATAAATATGATACAATGATTAGATAACCACAAAAATTCCATGATAGATGGAAAGGGGAGTTGGTGCCACTTCTTATTGAAATCCTCAAAAGTTCCGCTTCCGTTGAGCAGTCACAGTGCTGTGGCACCATTTGCGGCAAACTGCAGCCACATCCATCAGAAAGTTGTCTCTGCTGAACCGTGCTATGATGCGCGGAATAGGGGTTTCCATCAGTAACAGCTGCTGCAGCGGTATACCGCTGCACCCCTAATGGCGAGGTGGCTGCTGCTGCTGCTGCTGCTGCTGCTGCTCTCCCCCCCCCTTGCAGTGCCATTGCTCCTGGTGCTAGAGGAAGCTTTTGGAGCAGGATGCTTGCCCGCTGATGAAGCTGTGTGACTGGCCACTGGGGTTGGGAACCCGCTGGCGTCCACTGCCCCTGCCTGGCCACTTAGCAGCACAGTGCTGTGGCATGATTTGAGGTGACTCGCCATGGCAGTTATGCCTAGGTTGGTGAGCACCTGCCGATGCTTCACCACCTACCGCCACAAACTGCACTGCGCCTCCCGGGGATTGTCCACCTGCACCAACTTAAAATGCTCCCAGACCAAAGATTTTTTGCCCCCTTCTGCCTTCTGGCCCGCAATGGGTGATGCATTGCTTGGAGCCAGGGAAGGACATGGGGGCGACACAGCTCGCTGAGGGACAGCGATCGTCTCCACACCGGCAGATACCTCATCCACAGAACTTCTGTCTGCCTCGCTCTCCCCAATTTCAGTCATGTTCCCCCATGAAGGGGAGTACTGGGATGCTGAGCCAGATGGACTGCCCCCCATTCTGCTGCCATTCTGACCAGCACTCTCCCCCTGCCTCCTATAGATGCAGCTGCTGCTACTGCAACTGCTGCTGCTGCTACTGCTGCTGCTCTGCTCCCTGCTGCCATTGCCCAGGGATTGGGCCTTGCCTCTCGCAGCCGGGGTGAGATCCAGCAACACTGGACTGCTGGGGGGGCGGGGGTCACCTCTACAAAGGGAGACAATGCTGGCCCCTGAGGAACTTCGGTCCCTGAAGCAACTACGCCTGCAGCTGCAGATGAGACAGCCTCAGCCTCCTGCAATGCAGGTGTTACAGTGCCCCGTGTGGCAGTGGAAGACGCTGCCAGGAGGTGACATCTAACCACCACCTCTCTACTGCCACTAGTGTTGGGAGCCTCAGAATCCTGTACCCCAAAATCAGGCCTGCGAAACTTGGGGCGTGGTGATGGGCTCGGGCTGCTTCTGCATGCTGCCACTCCATTGGCATGGCCCCTTCCACCTCTGGCACGTGCCCAATTGTCTCCCCTATGGGCAGCAGACCGGTCTCTCCTTCCCTTCTCCATTTGTCCCTCCAAAATAATGTTTTTACATTTTATTTTTTTTAATTCAAATTTTTAATCTAATATATATATATATATATATATATATATATATATATATATATATATATATATATATATATATACACACATACATACACATACACATACACATACACATACACATACACACTAAATCTAACTGCTATTAACTATTCTAAATGCTAAGAACTAAATGGATTATCTAATAACTACAAAGTAGGGATGTGCGAATAGGTTGTGGTTCAGGTTTGGCCGTTCGGTTCGGTCGTGTTCAGTTCAGGCATTCGGAAAAAGTATCGCGAGAGCGCGTGATTGCACTGGAAACCGGAAATTCGAGTGCGTGCGGAGCTGTGTGATGAGAGAGTGTGTGTTTGGCTGGGTGGCTGTTCAGTTCGTGTGTTTTGGCTGTTTGTGTTTGGTTTGGCTGTGTTGTTTGGCTGGTTGATGAGTGTTGGTGTGTGGTGGGTGACTGTGTTTTGGTTTGGTTGGCTGTTTGTTTAAAAAAAAATGAAGAAGACTACTGTGTTGATTCCACGGCTGGGGACCAACGTGGTGCTCTCGGAGGAGGAGGAAGAGGTCGCTGCCGCTGGACCTTCGGTGGTGGTGGCCAGCTCCTCAGATGAGGTGCTGCCAACTTTGTTAACTTTTTTTAAATTTGAGAACAAGTCTCTATCTGTTAGAGCGAGCTCACTGGCATGCGGATGGGTGCGTGGGTGGTGGGCATCAATCAGGCACAAACAGTGGGCATCAGTGGGTAGCAGAGGATGTCTGTCACAGAGAGAGAGGGTACTGTACTGCGGGGCTCTTCCAGCAGTCAGGCATGAGTACGAGCAGCACCCCCACCCAAACATGTGTCAGGCTAGCAAGGGTCTCCACTCTCCAGTTGGCATCCCACTCCTTATGCACCCCCAAAAAAGGGCAGGATCTGCACGTGTCAGCCACCAAGGTCTTTCCAGTTGCCATCCATGGTGCCCTAAGGAGGGCAGGATTTACACATGCCAGCCATCAGTGTCTTTCCAGTTGCCATCCATAGCGCCCTAAGGAGGGCTGGATTTGCACGTGCCAGCCAGGGTCTCTCCATTTGCCATCCCAAGCATCCCCTAGCACCCCAAGGAGGACAGGATTTGCATGTGCCAGCCAGGGCCTTTCTAGTTGCAATCCCTAGCATTCCCTAGCACCCCAAAGAGGGCAGGATTTGCACGTGCCAGCCAGGGTCTCTCCATTGCCATCCCAAGCACCCCAAGGAGGGCAGGATTTGCATGTGCCAGCCAGGGTCTCTCCATTGCCATCCCAAGCACCCCAAGGAGGGCAGGATTTTCACGTGTCAGCCAAGGCCTTTCTAGTTGCAATCCCTAGCATCCTGTAGCACCCCAAGGAGGGCAGGATTTTCACGTGCACCCAGGGTTTCTCCATTGCCATCCCAAGCACCCCAAGGAGGGCAGGATTTGCAGGTGCCAGCCAGGGTCTCTCCATTTGCCATCCCTAGCACCCCAAGGAGGGCAGGATTTGCACATACCAGCAAGGGTCTTTCTAGTTGCCATCCCTACTGCCCCAAGGAGGGCAAGATTTGCACGTGCCAGCCAGGTTCACCATCTCCCGGTGCCATCTCTAGCACCCCAAGGATGGAAGACTAGAGGCATCATCATAAATGCATGATATTTCTTAGGTGTTGTTTATGTGTTTCTGTTTCAGAGAGGAATCAGATGCTGGCACTGGTGCCATGGTGCACAGGACAAGCTGGAAGTCGCCAGTGGCACCCCCAGCAAGTAGGTGAACACCGTCCGATGTCTGGAGGTTTTTCGAGAAAGGCGATGGAATCGCCATATGCAAGCTAAGGCACGGGGATGGAACAACAGGGAATGGATTGCCCTATGACCTGTTAGGAACAGAAGACCCCTGCAGAGAGAGATTGGCCACCCAGTCCATCCACTTGTGGATACAGAATGCAGGCAGGGCTTGACAGACCATTGGTCTGACACAGTATGGCACTTCATATGTTCCTATCTTTTTATGCTCTTTAGTTCTGCCAGAAAAGATTCAGGCTGCCGCGTGAGGGGACCACATCAGGGCTTGTTGCCCACATCAAAAAGTAGTGTGGAGGAGAGTGAGGCAGCAGGAGGACTCTGGCATGGCCGTGCAGTCTCATCCTAATCACCAGCTCCAGAAGAAGGGGGGGAGGCAACCTGAAAGCAATGGCATGTAAGCCCTTCCCCCACCTCGATCCCCAATGTGGAGTCCCCCAGGCCCCGAGAGTCTGCTGCGGTCAAGGCCTTTCAGGCCGAAGTGGAGAGTCCAGTCCACCCGATGATGTCAGGTGTTTGCTGCCTGGAGAAACGCCTGGTGGAAAAGTTCCATGCTCTCGAGATGGAGAAGAAGCAGGTGGAGGCATACTCCCAGTACATCTCCGCTGAGATGGAGAGGCTTGGACTATACCACCAGGCGTTTTCCAGGAGGCATCAGGATGTGGAAGGGGACGTGGAGTTCGCTGTGGCCCACGGCTATGAGATGGAAGAGGACCGGGTGGCCATCCCTCCACCCTGTGTTATGCCTTGCTGTCTTTTGCCTTTCCCCCATGTCCTGGGGGACAGGCCCAGAGACTAATAGTTTCCTTTATAAGTTTCCTTTCAATGTTTGGTTTTGATTTCATAATGTTGTTGTTGTTGTGTTGTTGTTTAAATAGTTTTAATAAAAGTTGTTATTTTTTGGACCGAGCTTCATTTGACCTATCCAATCTTTTATCCCTATGTGCTGAAGTTCTGGCTAGCAGGTGGCAGAATCTCATACAGCTTGTCGTTCCCTACCAACAGCATCTGGCTGGCTCCACATGTAACGTAGTTAAGGTATTAACCCAAAGATGTGCCAGGCAGAAGCTGGGTCTCAACTTTCAGGCTGGGGGGAGGGGAAGGGAGGGAAGGGCATGCTGGCGTGCAGACACCAGGCTTCTGGATGCAGTGGAATGGATTGCATCCCCCAGTGACTTGAATGATGATCCCAGAATCACACTGATGGTTCCTGGGATGGGTGGACATGACTGATTCAGGTACAATGGAATGACAGCCTATCTGAGTTTAATGATTATTATGTCCCTAGATTTAGTGCATGGTTGGGCACACTTCATTCAATCAAGTGATAGGTGGTAGCAGCAGGTAGGTACAGGAATGCACTCAGGCAGGCAGGTAGGCACATATAATACATTGTGTTATATTGATATATTCCATTTGATTCTGGTAGGTTTGCTGCTGGATGTGGACAATGGCCAATGGGCATCGATCGGGCACATGAGCACAGCTGGGATTTCATCCTGGTTCTGGCAGGTGGCAGCTTGAGCTGGATACACCTACCTCTCCCCCTCCACCCCCCCCCATCTCTCTCATTCTAGTGAGGAGCCTCTTTCTGTCTGTCTGTCTGTGTGTCTGTCTGTCTGTCTGTCTCTCTCTCTCTCTCTCTCTCTGACCATATAGTGCCGGTGACAGCATGGGATTGTGTCTGTCTCTCCTTCTAGCAGTGGGGAGACTTTCTCTCTCTCTCTTCTCTCTCTCCATGAACAGCAGGTTTCGTAAAGAAAAGGTGGAATGACAGCGCCCCAAAAGCAGAATGACAGGGCACAAGAACCCTGAGGGTGGGTCCTGGACTGGGGCTAGAGCGGGAGCTTCTAGATTTTGGACACAGCCCTCCCTGCCAGTAACATAGGCCCCAGAACACTGATGGCACATCCTGGAGCTGAACTGGCTGTTTCTTGATGCCATGGCATCATGGCACAGAAAGCATATAGGCCTGGCCTGAGGGCCATTGGCACTAGCAGCAGCAGACATTGGTTGCCAGGGTACAGAACCCTTGGCACAGGCAGCATATAGGCTTGGGGGCCATTGGCACTAGCATCAACAGACATTGGTGGCCATGGTACAGGACCCTTGGCACAAACAACATATAGGCCATAGGGATGGGCGAACGCAGTTTGGAAGTTCGGAGTTTGGCCCGAACTCGGCCTGTTTGGATGACCAAACCCGAATATGAATCCGAACATGAACTGACCGAACCGAACTCAATTCCAAACGTCGAAATGACAGAACAGTTCAGTCAGTTCGGATTGTGTTCGGGTGAGTTCAGGTGGCAAAAAAAAGGTCACTGGAAGGTCAAACCTGAAAGGGAGGGGTAGTCAGCTGAGGAGCAGACTTCCAGGCACCAGGGGTGGAGAGGTTTGCAAGAAACAAAACTATCTGCCTCCTCACTTCCCAACACCTTCTGAGCTAGTCACTGTTCCTGAACAGCAGGTGTTTCATAAGGCTCCCTCTCCCAACATTTGCCAGCTCCCCAATCCATTACACTCCTCCCATTTCACCGATCCAACCCATCTACCCCCCTATTCTCATTGATTTATTCTCATTCATAGATTTAGTGTTTCAACAAACCCTAAACTTGACACTTGAAACTAGATTTGAAACTTGTGCTAGATTTGAAACTTGAAACTAGATTTAGTGGTTATTTTTTTGTTTTTACCCCTTCCTTTGTTCCCTGTATTCAATCTTCCTTCCTCCCTCCCCCCTCCATTGAATCCTTTCCCTCTCCCACATATTCCATTCCAGATTCCCTTCCGTTCCCCTGTTTTTCATTTAGAATAGGGTTATTAGATTGCTTTAAGTTTCATTTCAGTTTTGTACTGAAATGAAACTTAAACCTTAAACTGAAACCTTGTGTTGTTTGTGATTCCACCCATCCCATAGATAGATAGATAGATAGATAGATAGATAGATAGATAGATGTAGGAGTTAGCTTAATGATAGAGATAGCATTAGTGATTTAGTTTTAGTGTTTGTAGGAGTAGGCCTGTGTACTTATTAGATAATCCATTTAGTTCATAGCATTTAGAATAGTTAATAGCAGTTAGATTTAGTGTAGATAGATCTATATATTATATTAGATTAAAAATTCAAGAAAAAAAACCCATATAAAAAAAAAACAAATAAAAAACCAAAAAACCATATAAAACCAAATAAAAACAAACAAAAAAAGATATAAAAAACAAACAAAAAAACATAACAAAACATTTCTCAAACGGCCGAATGGCCGAACTGAATGGCCGAACTCGAACCCGGTGAACTAACCGAACTGCCGAACAGAACGGACGAACTGAACGCAGCCGAACCAAACAGCCGAACCCAAACCGCAATCTGTTCACCCATCCCTAATAGGCCAAGGTCTGGGGGCCATCTCTGTGAGCGGAATGATGGCAAATGGGAGGAGGTCTAGAGATTGAGGTGAGACAGGAAAGTAAGTAAAACTCCCCACTCACACCTACCTAAATATGCACATACTAAATAACTGTGACTGAGACACAAACATATGGGTTTAATGTCATGTGACTAATCCCCCTTAGCCCCGATTGTCACCCATTGGCATGACTCTGCTAATCTGTACCCTTGCATGACATACTTTATTGATGACCCCATGCACGGGAGCCATCAGCACCTTAAAGTCCAAGAACATTGAGGTCCAGGCTAAGAATGATGAAGGGACAGGGCTAAGGGGGCTGGGCAGGGGCAGGTGCCTGCTGGCTGTTGAGGGTGGAAGTTCCCTGGCACTTTTTTGCTAACCATGGCAAAGCCACAGAACAAGGATCCTGGCCTGAAGGATAAGTTTAAGATTCTTTTAGGATTTAGATCATCCCGGATGAGCTCCAAATTGTTGGAAGGCAAGGAAACGAATTTCATCATCATGGAGGAAATCCTCAAGGAAATCAGCATGGAATGCAGGTTGAACAACCGGATATGCGCCATCGGTCAAATCTGCGAAGTGGCGAGGACTATGATCTGTAGGGCTGTGCGAACAGTCGATCCTAAGAGATAGGGCTAGAGTGAAAACTTCTGGATACAACGGATGGACAAGCTCCCTGCCTGTAACATAGGCCCCAGAACCCTGATGGTGGGTCCTGGGGCTGGAGGGGCTGTTTCTTGATATGGTGGTGTGGAATGACAGTGCCTCTGTGCAAGGAATGAAAGCCCCAGACCCATGATGGTGGGTCCTGGGGCTAGAGTGGCAGCTTCTAGATATTGGAAAGCCCTCCCTGCCTGTAACGTAGGTCCCAGAACCCTGATGGTGGATCCTGGGGCTGGAGTGGCTGTTCCTTGACGCAGTTGAACGATGGTTTTCTGTGAGTGGAATGACGGGCCCCAGAACCCTGATGGTGGGTCCTAGGGCTAGAGTGGCAGCATCTGGATACAGCAGCTGGACAGCCCTCCCTTCCTGTAATGTAGACCCCAGAACTCGGATGGTGGGTCCTGGTGCTGGAGTGACTGTTTCTTGATGCAGTTGAATGATGACTTTCTTTGAGTGGAATGATGCGCCCCAGAACCCATGGCACAGACATCATAGGTGGCATTGGCAGCAGCAGCAGACATTGAATTGCCGGGGCACAGAGCCCATGGCACAGACAGCTGAGGCAGCATTGGCAGAAGACTTGGGATTTCCCATCATTGGCATCTTGTGCAGACATTGGATTGCCAAGGCACAGAACCCATGATATGGACAGCAGAGGCAGCATTGAAAGTAGCAGCAGCAGACATTGGATTGCCCGTGCACAGAACCCATGGCACGGACAGCAGAGGCAGCATTGGTAGTAGCAGCAGCAGACATTTTATTGCCTGTGCACAGAACCCGTGGCATGAATAGCAGAGGCAGCATTGGCAGTAGCAGCAGACATTGGATTGACCGGGCACAGAACCCATGGAACAGCAGAGACAACAGCAGCAGGATTTGCCTGTACACAGCACCCATGGAGCCAGGATGGTTAGATTTGCCAGGGAAGACCTCCCATACAGCAGCAGATGGAAGCACCAGGATTGTGTGGACACATTTGGATTGGCCAGAGCAGAGCACCCATGGACCAGCAGACAGCAGCGGCAGGATTTTCAGACCAGTGGTGCACATCACCCCGGTTTGCCAGGGTAGGCAGACAGGCACTGTGTCATGAGAGGCAGGCATACTGAGGCAAGGTTCAAGCTTTGCAACCTGGGCGGACGGACAGGAAGGCAGCATGGTATAAGCAGAAGGCAGGCATTCTGAGGCAGGGTACAAGCTTTGTGACCTGGACGGGTGAGCAGGCAGGCAGCGTGGCATGTGCAGAAGGCAGGCAGACTGAGGGAGGCTTTGATCTAGACCACCTAGGCAGGTGGGCGGGTGGGCAGGCAGTGCAGCATGAACAGAAGGCAAGCATACTCAGGCAGGGTTCAAGCTTTGCAATCTGAGAGGTTGGCAGGCAGCGTGGTATGAGAGGCAGTAGAGAAGGCAGGCTGGGAACTTGGCAGGGCACTCAGATAGGCTGGTGAAGACTGTGCAGCATGCGAGAGAGAGACAGTCAGATGGGCGGGTTGAAATCGTCTAGCCAGAGGCCAGCTGGCAGGCTTACAGTTACCCAATGCCACCCTCCAACATGCAGTCAGTCAGATAGGTCGGCCGAGGCCATGTAGTATGAAAGAGAGAGAGAGAGAGAGAGAGAGAGAGAGAGAGAGAGAGAGAGAGAATGAGGGGAGCAGGGAGGGTGCCACTGAAGCAATGGGAGGGGCAGCAGCTTAGCACAGCAGCAGCAGCCCTTAATGATGAGGAGCCCCTTCCCAAGACTTCCCATGGCATGGGATGGTGTGTGTGCTACTCCACCATCACTCCTTGTCCAGGGGCAGCTCAGGGAATCCCAGCAGTGGAAGGTTCACCTTCAAGAACAGCAACTGCTCCACCAACTTGGCCGCCAGCCTCAGGCGGTGCGGGGAGAAAATGTCCCCCGCCACAGAGATCACCCGCTCGCTGGGGACACTGGTTGGTGGGCATGACATTAATCCCCTGACCATTTTGGACAGGGCCGGCCACACGTTGGTCTTGCCAGCCCAGTAGGCCAAGGGATCACTGCTGGGATCGATGCACAGCTCCTCATCTAGGTAGGTATCAACTGCTGCTGAGGCACCATTGTATTCCCTCTCATAGCTGTCCCTGGGCACCCCCACTGCCCTCAGCCACGCTGTCAGTCCCTGCCCTTTTCTGGGTCACGCAGAGGAGGAGCTTCTGGCAGTAGATATGCTGCTGCTACTCATCCTGCTGGTGGTGGTGCTGCTGCTACTGCTTTGGTTGGGGGCAGGGATAGAACGTGCTGGCTGAGAGGAGAAGTTGCTCCCACTCCCACCATCCCCTGGGGCATCCTGATGCTGCTGCTGGCACCGTGAACTCTCCAGACCCCGCTCTGTCTTCTGTACTCTCCTTACAAGATCATCCTTCCACATGGCATAGTGGGCTGACTTGCATGCACGCTACCCTTGACCCTGGGGTCCTGCATTGTTCCCACAATATATTTTCCCCACTGCAGAAGCTTGTTGAAACTCGATGTCAGGCCTGTCTTGAGATTCTGCACCATCCCAATGGCCTCAGCCTCCAGCTTCTTGCCCCTAGGGCCACAATCCTGCCCCTGCAGCATGATCTCCTACAGACTCCCTTGGAGACTCTGGACCAGAGGGGTCACCTGGCTTATGGTGGCCGTGGAGGAGCTGATGGTCTTGGTCACCTCATGGAACTGTCTGAGAACTAGAACCGTCTGTGCCAGGATCTCCCATTCTGGCCCATTGAAGCCTGGATGTGCCCGCTGTCCGTGTCCAATTCCACCTGATGCAAGGCGGCTTTCTGCTCCACAAGCCACTCAAGCATCAGGAAGGTGAAATTCCACCTCGTGGACACATCCTGCATGAGCAGGTGCCCCGGAGAGCCTTGCTCAGCCTGCTTGGCCCTTCGGAGTTCGCTGCCCTTAACATTGTAGTTAAAGAACCCCACCAGCTTCCTCTCCCACTCTATCAGGGAGCTTAGGATACCTGCCCCAATCCCCTTCTCCCCCAAGCCCAGAGCTTCCGTGACCATCAGGTGGAGGGTGTGTGCTGTGCATGGGATGCTGGTAAACTCCGCATCGTGGAAAGCCTTCACTATATTAGATGCATTATCAGTCCCCACACTCCGGGGTGAACGGTGCACCAGACATTACCAACTCCCCCACCACGGTGTTCATGGCTCCCTCGAGGTTCCTAGAGGTGTGAGGGATGTCCATTACTTGTGCCTGAAGCAAGGCCCACCTATACCCTGGTTAAGGACCTCTCCTGCCACTGTCCAATGCAAATTCTTGGTCCTCCCACCAGTGTGCCGTCACTGCCAGGTACGCGTGTTGGGTGTTCTGGCTGGACCACAGGTCAGTTGTGAAATGGACAGTGGGACCCCCAGTCCCTGCCAGTGCCAGCTGCTCCTTCGCCCTTTCCTTTCAAGACATGTACAGGCCTAGCACCACCGTATGGCTGAGGGTGGTGCAGCACAGCATCTTAAATTGGGGGGCCAGGAACCCCATCAGCCGCTTAAACCCTGTGTCCCCAACAATGGAGCAGGGTTGGCCATCAACAGCGATCATCTCGCCAAACAGGTGCATGGCTTTCTCTTGAAAGTCACGCCGCCTTCCAGCTGCCGATGGCCTTGCAAGCTGCTCCTCCATTGTGGGCTGACACTGCTGCTTCTGCTGCTGCTCCTGCTTCTCCCCCCTAGCAGCAATACTGCTACTGCTGATAGAGGCAGCTGCTGGTCTCGGACAGTTGCCCAATGAAGGAGGACGAGTGGCCACTTCGATCGGGAACCCACTAGCATCCACTGACCCTGCCTCCCCATTTAGCATTGCAGCACTGTGGCACATTTTCTGGTGCCTTGACATGACTGTTGTCCCCAGGTTGGTGAGCACCTGCCCATGCTTCACCACCTTATTGTACAAAGTGCACTGCTCCTTCAACAAATCATCTGCCTTCACCACCTTAAAATGCTTCCAGACCCATGATTTTTTAGTGCCTCCTACCATCTGGTCTGCACCGGGTGACACACTCCTAGGAGGGGCAGGTCATGGTGGCACTGGTGACACAGCTCTTTGAGTGACAGCCATCACCTCAGCAACACCAGATACAGAGACCTCCTCCAAAGAAATCTCTGCATCGCTGTCCCCATCCCCAAACAGAGTGACGGAGACTGCTGGACTCCCCATGTAGCTCCCACTCAGAGAAACACTCTCCCCCTGCTCCCTATAGCTGCTGTTGCTGCTGCTGCTATGCTCCCTGCTGCTGGTGCCTGGGGATTGGGCCCTTAGCATCCGGGCTGAGATCAATTTCTACAATGGGGGAGACAGGGGACAATGCTGGTCCCTGGGATACTTCATTCCCTGAATCGCCTGCAGCCATAGATGAGACAGCCACCACAGCCTCTTCCACTGCCAGGAGGCAGCCCCTAACCCCCTGGCCCTTAGTGCTGGGAGAGCAAGACCCAACATCAGGCCTTCGCAGCTTGGACCGTGGTGATGTGCTTGGGCTGCTGCTTCTGCGCACTGCTGGCACTCTGATGGCACGGCCCCTGCCACGTGCCTTAAGGGCAGTAGAATGGCCTTGCCCTCTCATACCTCCCTTCTCCATTTCTCCAAACCACACACAAGTATATTAAAAAATTATTATTATTATATTTTTTGCAATTTTAATCAAATATTATATCTATCTATCTATATTACACTAAATCTAACTGCTATTTAACTATCTAATAACTATTATAAAACCAATGGACCTAAATAATGGAATATAAAGAACACACTCTAAAACTACATCACTGTATCTCTATAAACTAAGCTAACTTAACTGTAATAGCTAACTATAATCCTACCTAACAACTACTATAATATCTCTCTCTCATTATATATATATAATGAGAGAGAGACATTATAGTAGTTGTTAGGTAGGATTATAGTTAGCTATTACAGTTAAGTTAGCTTAGTTTATAGAGATACATATATATATATATATATATATATATATATTACATTACACAGGGATGGGGGAGAGAACACAGACAGCTCAAAACAACACAAGGAGGGGTACAGAAACTGAAATAAAACCTAAATCAATCTAATCCTACTCTAATAAATCAAAAACCAGGGGAAGGGAATGAGGGATGAAATATGGAGGGAGAGGGAAAGGAATCGGTTCAATGGAGGGTAGGGATATAGAACACAGAGAGGTGTAAAAAATCAAAATAACAGCTTAATCTATCTAATATAATCTAACTAAATGATAATAGGGAGGTAAATCTGTTGAATGGGTGAAATAGGAGGAGGATTGGGAATGGATGAGGGAAGCAAACTGCTGGGAGTCAGGGAGCCTTTTGAAAACACCTGCTGACAAGACCAGAGTTTTGTTGGTTACTGCTCCCACCTTACCACAAGGCCCGATTTGCTCTGTGCAGCCTAGCCCCTGACCAATCGCAGACTGTAAAGCCAGTGTTCAGTTGAAAAAGAAAGGTGATTGGGCACGCTGGCTGCTACTCCAAGCGTCTCCACTCCCAGTACCAGGAAGTCTGCTCCTCAGCTACCTCCACTCCCTGGGCCTTCCAGTCACGTTTTTCCCGCCTGAACTCAACCAAACGTGGCCAAACACAAACAAATTGTTCAGTAGGTTTGTAGTTCAGTTTGAGTTCATTTCGGCCAGTTTGGGTTCGGTAGTCAGAACAGACAAAGTTTGGTTTGAACTCTGAACTTCCAAACCGCGTTCACACATCCCTAACAGCGGGTCATCTCCAGGGTACGATGGGGTAGAATGGGAGATACTGCCTCATCAGCTCCACCATGGCCACCATCAGTCAGGTGACACCTCTGGTCTAGAGTCTCCTGAGGCTGGAGGAGATTCTCCAAGGGTGGGATTGTGGCCATCAGGGCAGGAAACTGGTGGATGAGGCAGTTGCCCTGGTGCGGCAGATGAAGGCATGCTTCGATGAGCTCCTGAAGCGGGTGAAATACGTGTTTGCAACCATGCTGGACCCCAGGGTCAAGGGCAGCGTGGCACACCTGACAGAGCTCTATGGCCACTGGAAGGGTGGTCTGGTGGAGAGGGTCCAGCAGGCAGACAGGGCTCTGGAGAGTGTGTGGCAGCAGCAGCAGGATGCCCCTGGGGATGGTGGGAGTGGGAGAAGCCACACCTTTCAGCCGGTGGGGAGTCTATCCCTGTCCCCAGTCCTAGCAGTAACAGCACCAGCAGCAGGCTGAGCACCAACAGCATCCCTATTGCAGGCAGCAGCATCAGCTCCTATGTGCAGGCCACTCTGGCGAGCATGGACCCGTGCACAGCAGTGCAGGAAGAATGGCTGAGGGTAGTGGTAGGTGGTGCCCAAGCAGAGCTACATGAAGGAGTACAACAGTGCCTCAGCAGCACTGGAGAAGGAGCCATGCATCAATCCCAGCAGTGATCCCTTGGCCTACTGGGCCGGCAAGACCAACATCTGTCCTGCCCTGTCCAAAATGGTCAAGGGTCTGTTGTCCTGCTCACCAACGACTGTCCCCAGCGAGTGGGTGTTCTCTATGGTGTGGGACATTTGCTTGCTGCACCACCTGAGACTGGGGGACAAGTTGGTGGAGCAGTTGCTTTTTATTAAGGTGAACCTTCCGCTGCTGGGATTCCCCAAGCTGCCCCTTGACATGGATTGATGGTGCAGTGGCACACGCCATACCATGCCAGGGGTAGTCTTGGGACGGGGCTCCTCCTCAATCTGGGCTGCTGCTGCTGCTGAAGTGCTGTCCCTCCCTCCCAATACCCGGTGCCCACCCTGCCTCTCTCTCACTAGACTGCCTCGGCCGTCCTGTCTCTGACCTCATGACGCTGTGTCATGTATTTTCAATTATAAACCTAAGATATTTTGGCTATCTGTGTTTAAAATGTATTAACTTAGAGCCTTTATATGTTAATTTTCTGTTTTAATGTAAGCTAAATTGTGACTTACATCATAGAATTTTAGAATCAGCTTTTGTAAAAAGCTAGATCCAAA
>QEPC01012769.1:512610-527685 GCA_003113815.1 Sphenodon punctatus
AGATATAGAAATGACTGAAAATCCATACAACACGTTTGGATTTTTTTTTCTCGTGGCAAAGGGATGAATCTGGACTGTATGTATGTATAACTTCTTGATATCTTTGAGCCAATTAATTGTGCAAATGTTTTTACAAGCTTTTTCTTAAGATAGAAATATTTTAAGATCATGTAACTTTGATGTTTTCTATTTATATTTAAGTAAACTTTGCATATTTTTTTATAATCCAAAAGTCTCATGTTCCCTTATTATAAATGTATTGTCGTTTACAATACTTCCTTTGCTAGCTGGACAACAATGTGAAGTGTAAACTTATAATACACAATTTGGGAAAAGTGCAGCCCAATTTAGTTTGACTAGTTCAGCTAAGCCACATAGCTCACTTTCCCTTTGTGATTTATGAGAAAAAATACAAAACGTGACAGCTGGGTGGCATTGGAAAGCTGTAAGCCTGCCAGCCAGCCTCTGCTTTGATGATCTCAGCCCACCTATCTGACTGGCTCTCTCTCTCACACACGCTGCACAGTCTTCGCCAGCCTATCTGAGTGCCCTGCCAAGGTTCCAGCCTGCCTTGCCTACTACCTCTCATTCCACGCTGCCTCAGTCTGCCTTCCGATGCTCATGCTATGCTGCCTCTCTGCTCGCCCTGGTTGCCAGCCTCGAGCTCTGCCTCATTCTGCCTTCTGATGCTCATGCCACGCTACCTGTCTGCCCGCCCTGGTTTCCAACCTCGAACCCTGCCTTCTGATGCTCATGCCATGCTGCCTGTTTGTTCTCCCGGGTTCCCAAGAGCAAACCCTGCCTCAGTCTGCCTACTTATGCTCATGCCATGCTGGCTGGCTGCCCGACCAGGTTGCCAAGATCAAATCTTGCCATCATGGCGCCATGGGTGCTGCTCACAGGCAAATGCTGCTGCTGCTGTCTCTGCTGTTCTACGGGTTCCGTACCCTGGCAATACAATATCTCCTGCTGATGCTGCTGCTGCTGCCACCACCTCTGCAGTGCCCCAGACTCTGTGCCTTTTCCATACAATCTATGCTGCTGCTGATGCCACCTCTGCTGTGCCACGTGTACTGTGTCCCGACAATCCAATGTCTGCTACTGGGTGGTCATGTACCCTGACAATCCAAGGTCTGCTGCTGCTGCAAATGTCACCTCTGTTTCTGAATGTTCAGAATGTCCTGAATGTTTCTGAACTCCACAGAACCGAACCCACAGACCTAAACTAAGTTTTCAGACTGAACGGCACTTCCCTAGTTCTGGGACCTACGTTATAGGCAGAGAGGACTGTCATTCTACATCATCTAGTAGCTGCCACTCTAGTCCCAGGACCCACACTCAGGGTTCTTCGGCCTACATTACATGCAGGCAGGACTGTCATTTCACTTCATCCTTAAACTGCCACTTTAGTCCCAGGGCCCACTATCAGGCTTCTGGGGCTGTCATTCAGAGCTGCCATTCCACCGGATCAAGAACCAGCCACTGCAGCCCCAGGACCCACCTTCAGGGTTCTGGGCCCTAATTTCGAGGCAGGTAGGGCTGTCATTCCACTTCATCCAGAAGCTGCCACTCTAATCCCAGGACCCACCATCAAGGTTTTGGGGCCATCATTCGTCTCACGGGGAGCTGTCATTCCACCGCATCAAGAAGCAGCCACTCCAGCCACAGGACCCACCATCAGGGTTCTGGGGTGTACGTTACAGGCACGGGGGGCTGTCCATCCACGTCATCTAGAAGCTGCCACTCCAAGGCTCTGTCCTCGAAGAGGAGACTTCTCTATTTACACCCTGTCAGAATGTCCTGAATGTTTCTGAATGTTCGGGGGGTCTGAACTCCACGGAACCGAACCCACGGACCTAAACTAAGTTTTCAGACCGAACGGCACTTCCCTAGTTCTGGGACCTACGTTAAAGGCAGAGAGGGCTGTCATTCTACGTCATCCAGAAGCTGCCACTCTAGTCCCAGGACCCACACTCAGGGTTCTTCGGCCTACATTACATGCAGGCAGGACTGTCATTCCACTTCATCCTTAAACTGCCACTTTAGTCGCAGGACCCACTATAAGGCTTCTGGGGCTGTCATTCAGAGCTGCCATTCCACCGGATCAAGAACCAGCCACTCCAGCCCCAGGACCCACCTTCAGGGTTCTGGACCCTAATTTCGAGGTGGGTAGGGCTGTCATTCCACTTCATACAGAAGCTGCCACTCTAATCCCAGGACCCACCATCAGGGTTCTGGGGCCATCATTCGTCTCACGGGGAGCTGTCATTCCACCGCATCAAGAAGCAGCCACTCCAGCCATGGGACCCACCATCAGGTTTCTGGGGTGTACGTTACAGGCACAGGGGGGGTTTCCATCTACGTCATCTAGAAGCTGCCACTCCAAGGCTCTGTCCCCGGTCCTCTCCTCTTCTCTATTTACACCCTGTCCCTTGGAAAACTTATTGCCTCCCAAGGATTCCAATATCATCTCTACGCTGATGACACCCAAATCAATCTTTCTACCTCCTCTCTCTCCTCGTCTGTCCACTCATGCTTTGTAACTGCCTCTCTGATATCTCTGCCTGGATGTCCTGACATCAACTCAAGCTCAACATGGCCAAGATCGAACTCCTCATTTTTCCTCCCTCCTCTTCCTCTCCCTCTAACCTGCCCATCTGCATTGATGGAGTCACCATCCATCCTGTTCTCCAAGCCCATAGCTTGGACTTCATCTTTGACACTCACCTCACTTTTAAACCTTACATTGACTCTGTTGCCAAATCCTGTCAATTCGCCCTCCATAACATTGCTCAGATCCACCCCTTTCTCTCTACCTCCTCTGCCAAAACCCTTGTTCATGCATTGGTTATCTCTTGCCTTGATTACTGCAACCTCCTCCTTGCTGGCCTCTCTCGCTCTCACCTGCCCCCTCTTATCGCAATCCAAAACTCTGCTGCCAAGGTCATTCACTCTGCCCGTTGCTTTGACCATGTGCAGCCTCTCCTTTTCCCTCTTCACTGGCTCCCCCTTCCTGAATGTATCCTGTTTAAACTCCTGGTACTCACGTTCAAAACACTCAACAACCAAGCTCCCGCTTACCTCTCGGACCTAATCTCCCTACACACTCCTGCACGTGCTCTTCACTCTTCCTCTGTCCCCTCACTCATTCTCCCTCGTTTCTCCTGCTCATGTAACTGCCTTCAACCCTTCTCCCTCGCTGCCCCCCATGCCTGGAACTCCCTCCCTATCCACATCCGCCTTGCCCCATCCCTCCGCTCATTCAAATCCCTCCTCAAGACCCACTTTTTCCTCGTTGCCTTTCCCAATGCCTGCTAGTTGTTCCCCATATACTTACTGTCTGCCCTCCTCTGCAGACTGCTGAAACCAACCTGATTGTAACCAAGTTAAGCACACGCACCTGAGACTTTGCATCTGCCTGAATGTTTGTTTGTCTTCTCCCCTGTCTCTCCCACTGTCCCCAGTCCCTGTCTCCCCCTCCTTGTCTTTTAGATTGTAAGCCACTGGCAGGGACCACATCTATTTCTATGTTCTGTACAGTGCCAGGCACATGGCTGGTGCTATATAAATGTTTATAATAATAATAGTCCCAAGACCCACCATCAGGGTTCTGGGGCCGTCATTCCGCTCACAGAAAGCTGTCATTCCATAGCATCAAGCAGCAGCCACTCCATCCCCAGGGAGGACTGTCCATTCATGTCATCCAGAAGCAACAGGGTGATGCTGCTCCTCAGCCTTCTGTTGCTGCTGCTACTGCTAGGGCTGGAGGCAGGGATGGACCCCGCCAGCTGAAAAGGGTGGCTGCTCCCACTCCCACCATCTCCAGGGGCATCCTTCTGCTGATGCCACACACTATCCATAGCCTTCTTTGCCTTCTGGAACCTCTCCACTAGTTCACTCTTCCATTGGCCATACCACGCTGCCCTTGACTGTGGGGTCCAGCATGGTCGGCAACACATATTCCTCCCACTGCAGGAGCTCAGAAAACCTCACCTTCATCTCTGCCTTCAACTGCTGCACCAGGGCAACCAACTCAGCCACCACCTTCTTGCCATGAAGGCCACAATCCTGCCCTGGGAGAATCTCATCCAGCCTCCTGAGGAGACTCTGGACTAGAGGGGTCACCTGGTTGATGGTGGCTGTGGAGGAGCTGGTGGTCTTTGTCATGGCCAGGAATGGTCTGAGAAAAAATACAGTGTGAGCCAGGATCTCCCATTCCACCCCATTGTACCCTGGAGGTGCCCCACTGTCCATCACCAGTTGAACCTGATGCAAGGCGGCTTTCTTCTCGAGAAGCCATTTGAGCATCAGGAACGTGGAATTACACATGGTGGACACATCCTGCACCAGCTGGTGCACTGGGGACCCTTGCTCTGCCTGCTTCATTTGGAGGAGGTCTCTGCCCTTCACACTCTGGTTAAAGAAACCGGCCAGCTTCCTACCCCGCTTGATCAGGGCTCTAAGGGTGCCTGCCCCAATCCCCTTCTCCCCCAATCCCAGAGCATCCCTGACCACCAGGTGAAGGGTGTGTGCAGCAGAAGAGATGCTGGTGAAGCCCCCCTCATGGACTGCCCTCAATATGTTGGCCGCGTTGTTGGTCACCAAGTACCCTTTGGTGAAGGACGCACCTGGCATGACCCATTCCCTCACCATGGCAGTCAAGGCTGCCTCAATGTTCTGAAATGTGTGTGGGCCATCCATGACTTCTTCCTGAAACAGGGCCCATGTATACCCTACTTTGGGACCCCTCCGGTCACACCCAAATGCTGCCTCTGGGTCCTGCCACCAGTGTGCTGTCACTGCCAGGTAGGCATGCTGCTTGTTCCTATTCAACCACAGGTCAATGGTGAAGTGGACAGTGACACCCCCAGCCACTGCCAGCTGCTCCCTCACCCATTCCTTTAAAGCCCGGTACAAAGCTGGCACCACCTGCTGACTCAGGGTGGTGTGTGAGGGCAGCTTAAACTGGGGGGCCAGAAATCTAATCAGGCACCTAAACCCTATATCCCCGAGCACCGATAAGGACTGTCCATTGAGTGCAATCATTTCCCCCAATGTATGGTGGCTTTCAGTTGAAAGACACGCCTCCCTCCACGTCCTGCAGTTTTCAATGGACTTGGCAGCTGCCCCCATTCCAGTTCCTCCATGGTGCATTGACACTTCTGGGCCTCAACTGACTGCTGCTGCTGCTGCATCAATGACAGCGCTGATGGGAGGGGCAGAACATGGTGGTGACACAGCTCTCGGAGGGACATGTGGCCAGCCCTGTCAAAAGTGGCCAAGGGTCTCTTGTCCTGCCCACAAAAGTGTGTCCCCAGTGAGCAGGTGTTCTCTATGGTGGGTGACATTTGCTCACCGCACCACCTGAGACTGGGGTCCAAGTTGGTGGAACAGTTGCTTTTCATCAAGGTCAATGTTCCGCTGCTGGGATTCTCTGTGCTGCCCCTGGACATGGATTGATGGTGCAATGGCACACGCCATCCCATGCCGGGGGCACTCTTGGGATGGGGCTCCTCCTCAATCTGGGCTGCTGCTGCTGAGGTACTGTCCCTTCCTCCCAATGCCCAGCACCTGCCTTGCCTCTCTCTCTCACTAGACTGCTTTGGCTGGCTTATCTGACTGACCTCATGATGCCGGGTGGCATTGGGAACCTGTAAGCCTGCCAGTTGACCTCCTGCTATACGATGTCGGCCTGCCTATCTGACGGACTTTCTCTCACTGCACAGTCTTCGCCAGCCTATCTGAGTGCCCTGCCAAGCTCCCAGCCTGCCTTCCCTACTGCCTCTCATGCCATGCTGCCTGTCTGCCCATCCTGGTAGCCAACCTCAAACCCTGCCTCAGCCTGCCTTCCGCTGCTTATGCCACATTGCTGGTCTGCTGTTGCTGCTTCTGCTGCTGCTGCTGCCACTGTTGTCTCTGCTGTGCCATGGGTGCTTTGCCCCAGAAATTCCATGTCCTCTTCTACTGCCTCTGCTGTGCCATGGGTTCTATGCCCCGGCAATCCAGTGTCCGCTTCTGCTGCCTCTGTTGTGCCATAGATACTGTGCCTCAGCAATCCAATGTTTGCTGCTTCTGCCACTGCTGCCTGTGCTGTGACATTAGTTCTGCTACCGGGCAATCCAATGTCTGCTTCTACTGCCACTGCTGTGCCATGGGTTCTGCTACCAGGCATTCCAATGTCTGCTTCTGTTGCCACTTCTGCCTCTGCTGTGCCATGGGTTCCGCTACCGGGCAATCCAATGTCTGATGCTGCTCCACCAATGCCTGGAAGCCTGCAATGTCCGGCTAAGTAGGGGTGCCAGGCCAACCACCAAGCCCCAAGCCTTCCCCGCCTCTGCTGCTGCAGCTGGGTCTCAGAAGGCCAGCTATGGCACCACGGGCACCCCCAGAGGCCAAGCGCTGATCCTGCATGCCCGGGCAACCTGGGGTGTCATGCCCCAAGCCTTCCCAGTCTCTGCTGCTGCTGCTGTATCTCCGATGGCCTGCCACGACCCCACGGGGACCCCTGGAGTGCCCCAAGCCTCTGCCGAAACTGAACTTTCTGAACATTTGCTGGGGGGTGTCCTAACTCCATGGGACCGAATCCACAAACCTGAACTAAGTTTTCAGGCCGAACAGCCAAATGGCCGAACATCCAAACCCCATTCTGTTCACACATCCCTACCATTCTCCCAAGACTTTTCAGATAGCAACTTAATCAAGCACTAAATTCTGCTTTAAATAAAAGAAGAGGGATAGATAAACCTATGTTATGCCCTTCAGCAGGCGGTTCTTTAAAGGATTTTTTGTTATTTCCATTAAGAGCAAATGAATTTCAGCTGCCAAATTGCACTCGGATGTGTCTAAAATTGAATACTGCACTGGAACTCAGCATCAGATAAGCAATAATGTATGAGCAATTTGTTGAATCATGATCTCTTAATTAGTTTATTTAAACAAACTGATGATCCTTGAACAAAGTGTTTCCCAAGTTTCCCTTATTTCTTCAAGAATGTTTAAGCAATTTGTTTCCAACACATTTTTGAATAGCACCACTGAGGCGCCGAGATAAGAAATAAAGAATGTTGCAATTGAAAGATGTGGTTTTTTAAGCTTTAAGATTTATTAGGATTTGTCTTACACTGGAACTCTTGGAGCAATGAGATCAACTAAACTAGTATTGAACAAGCTGTAGTAATCCAGAATGTTCTTTATACATGTGGCCTGAATTTGATCTCACTTATAGAAAGAAAATAACTCAAGAAAGGTGTGGTTAAAGTGAGGTGCCAGCAGACACCTGCCCCAGACTTCTCAGAACTCCTTCCTCCCTTATAATATAGTATTAAGTGCACAAAGACAATATGAAAATTTACTAATATGTATGTCTAACCTACACCTAATAATCTTATACTATGACCCTTTTCATACAGACAGTCTAACACCAATAAAATGGGTGTTACATTTTATTATACATGGTACAGGGCAACACCGCAGCCCTTCAATACAGTCCCTTTTCACACAAGATGTATCCACTGAATTTCTCTGGGTGGAAATTGGTGCAGGCGTCTGTGGGGTGCATTTCACTTGGTGGAGATGGGGGGAGGTGTCTGTGTAAACACCACTTGCGGTGGGTGTAGGTGTGTGCAAGCTTCCGAGCAACACCCATCTCCACCCACTCACGGAGAAATGGACTCCACTGACATCCCTTCTCCCTCCAAAAAAATGGGATGTCTGGGCTGTGGCTGAAATGGGATACCTCATTGGAGGAGCATGGCTGGGGTTGGAGTGCTGGTGTTAGCCTGGGATGGTCCCAGGTGCAGAAAGAGGGCAGAAGTTTATCCCGGAGACAGGGACAGGAGGCTACAGGTGGGATGGAATCGATCTTCTTTCAGTGCTTCTCCCTCTGACATTCCCAATGCCACTAAAGAATGAGGGGTAAGAGGATGCTCTGGGCTGATACAGTCGATGTTCTGAAGGAGGGGGGCAGGGAGATGGTGCGGTCCCGTGCAGAGCAGCCCTGTGGGGCAGAGTGGCAAGTGTAGTCCTCTTGGGAAGACTCTAAGAGGAAGCTTCAGCCCAGGAGGGAACTCCTATGGGGGAGCAGGGAAGGAGGGTGCATAAACAAAAGGGGGGGGAGATATTAAGAGTAAGGGCAAAGCCTCTGTAAATAGCTTCCACAGTTGAAGCCATGCACATGGGGAGAACTTTACAGAGAGCAGCTTTATTTGGAATCCAGAATATGTAACTTGGTACAGGGGGAGGTCTGCGGGAGTCCTGTCCAAGGGGGAGTAAATTGCAGGAGTCTTGTAGAGACAGCAAGTTGCAGAATAATGCCCATAATTGTGCGGGGGGAAAGCCCTAGACAGGACAACTGAGCAAGGGAACTTTTTACATGGGGAGAGCTGCAGGACGGGCTGCATTATGCCAGGTGGAGATTCCTGTAAATGGGCACAGCAGAGTCAGGGAGCCCTGTACATGGAGTGAACTAGCCTGGGAGTCCTGTACAGGGGGAGGTTCTAGAAACTAGAATGGCCAGTTTTGCACAAGGAAAAGAGCTCTGACAGCCAGGAGGAGAGTGGAAGACTCCTATACAAGCCATGAGCTAGAGAGATCATAGAGAGCAGTTTTTGGAAGTTTGCAATGCTTAAACCGAACCAAACTTGTATTCTTAGTAAATCAGAGAGCTGCCAGCAAAAATTCAACTTTGTCTTGCTTGCTATTTGAAGGAAGTTACAACCTTCTAAACTGAAGGGAGCAGCTTTTCCACCTTGGCCTCCCCTAAGTCCTGCTACCATTGTGGTTACTCTGCTCAGCATTCTACTGTGCCAGCTGGACAAACTTTCTCCATTGTCTAGGGGTCTGAATGTAATTTTCGTTATTACAATAATGATAATTGAAATTGTCATTTTCATTACCTTTTTTGCAACAACCAAAATGCCAAATAATAATAACAAAAATCGAAACGAAAACAACATTTTGTTTTTAAAATAAAGGGAAAAAAAATTTTTAAATTGTTTTTATGACTATAAATTTTATGTTTCTTATTCAATTCTTATGACTCCAGGGGAAATTGTACCCCCAATGGGGCGCACTACATGTACCAATGTTTGAAACGATTAGATAAAGGGAACTGATTTAAGAAGCAATTGAACATTGTGATTTTAAGAAAATCTCCATACACATTCATGGCTACAACTTTTGTAACTTCCATTCAATTTACATGAAACCTGTAAATAATACATCCCTCCACAATCTTAATACTCCTGTCAATTTTCATAATGGGTATTTTCAGATGTTACGAGATCATGCTCAACCACTGTGAATCCCCACATGGTGATCATGATCCTGTAATGTCTGTTGGGGGGAACGGAAGTTCCCCCCCAGATGTTCACCCCCGTGAATCACGGGGGGAATCACATTCAACACGCAAATGGAGGTCCTGGCCGGACCATCTCCATTTGCGTGAGGAATGTGATTCCCCCCCGTGATAAAGGGGACCATAACATCTGTCCCCCTATCATGGCCTGGAATCAGCGGCAGGATTCTGGGCCGTGGTCAATCGGGCGGGCGCTGTGGCTGCTTTGGGAGTGGCACCCGCCCATCTCCCAAGAGGGCGGTCGGTCTAGGGAGCGTGGGGGCTGGGGCCCTGTGGCCGCACATTGTGCCATGCGGCCCCGCCACCCTGGATTCCCTGCCGGGAGCGGCCAACACGTCTGTTGGCCATTACACATTGGCCCCGGTGGGGAATCAGTAGGGTGTTTCTGTGGCAGGGCGAATTAAGCCCCGTCACATCTGAAAATACCCAATGATTAGATAAAGGGTCCTGATGGTTTAAGACATTAACTTGAAAATACAAATCTAGCTGTGACACTTTTATATTCCATCCTGTTTTCAAGATATTTGGCAGGAATGTATCATATACCTGTCATCTCTGCCAAACTACAGGACAATTTGATAAAGGAACCTGATTTTAAAAGTAATTGAAGTTGTCCCCAGATAAATAGCAGCACATGCAGTGCCAGTCATAGGCAGGCACCTGGCATGGCAGAGGGAGAGAGACTGTAGGAGGGAGCATGTGGAGAAACCCAAAAGACTGACAGAGACATTCACTGGCCAAGTACTGCATGCTTCTAGCTTTACAGGACCAATTGGTAGTGGCTTTGAGGCAGGCATAGAAGGGACATAACTGGGACTTTGGGGATAGCATCACAGCAATCAGGAGACATAGTTTACACATCTAGACTGGCCAATTATATCATAATCACATCCTGCAACACTATGATAGAGGACATAAGAGGAATCTCTATTGGCGCTTTCCTAAATAGATGCTTCTGACTTCCCAGTAACAAGTGGGGAAGAGATGCTGGGATGGTCATAGTACATAATGAGGATAGTTTGTTGATATTTCTGCTGGCAAATTAGCATCACAAACCAATCTTATAGCACAGTGACATGTAAGAGAAATCTGGCATAGGCTCCTCCTCTGCATATTCTGTGCAGGCATATAAAATTGGGACCCTTTATCACATCTTTCTGATATTTGGCAGAGATGATCGTGAAAGTGTGATATAATTCCCTGCCAAATTTCATGTACACTGGACTACATAGATGTTAATTATTTGTTTATTTATTTAATTTTTATAATTATACCTCGGCGCTCCTGCCACAGGCAGCCTGGGGCGGCTAACAAAACAAATATATATATATATAAAAATAAACATCACATAGTAAAAATCACAATAAAAATGAGGAGAACCCAAACCCAAACCCAACCCCCCACCCCATCCACCCTCACCCTTCTCCCTCACTAAACACCTGATGGAACTGCCAGGTCTTACAATTCCTATGGAAAACTGGGAGGTCTGGGACCAGATGGGTCAACCAAAACAAAAACCCAGGTGACAGAGCAAAAACGCCCCCCCCAATACAAAGAGAATGCCTCCCTCGTGGACCAAACAAACAAGACAAGTGGGGGTGATAAGAACAATGACTCCTTTATTCATGCGAGAAAACACTCCCTGCCGAAGCAAGAGATCTATATGATGATCAATATACACAAACACGTATCATCCATGAACAACACTGTATATATAATTTTAAAACATAATACAGAAATCCCCATGGGGAAAAAAACAAGAAGACCCAGATGCGTTTCGGGGTCCCGCCCCTTTCTCAATGGGTCATACAATATGTATATTTTAAAAAAAGGATAAATGCCACTCCACACTTCCAGATGGCTTCCTTATCCTGTGGCAACTCTCGGGGATGTGCCCCAACATCAAAACAGATCAATTTATATTGTAGCCTGAACATAGTTCACCTGTAGTCAGACGGGTCCCCACCGGGAGGGAGTTCCAAAGGCGCAGCAACTGAGAACACCCTATCCTGCGTGGTCCGCCAGGAAACCCGAGAGACCTCCAACAGGACGCGACGCACCCAGATGACTGCAGGGGCCGGTCCAGAATCCGAGGAGTGAGGCGGTCTTGCAGATAGGCAGGGCCCAGACCGTGTAAGGCTTTATAGGTCAAAAACAACACTTTGAATTGGGCCCAGAAAACTATTGACAGCCAGTGTAGAGATCAGAACACTGGTGTAATGTGCTCTCGGTGGCCCAGCCCCACCAGGAGTCAGACTGCTGCATTCTTCACCAGCTGCAGTTTCCGAGTCATCACCATAGGTAGCCCCACATAGAGCACGTTACAGTAGTCCAACTGAGAGGTGATAAAAGCATGGATGATCATGGCCAGATCCGGAACCGAAACCAGCGGCTGAAGCCATTATACCAGATGTAATTGGCGCAAGGCGCTTCTCACCACAGTCTCCACCTGGAGATCCAGGTGGAGCTGCGCATCGAGGAGCATCCCCAGGTTCCGAACCTGGGAAGACAGTGGAGGACAAACCCCCTCAATCGAGGGGGTCATCATCTCCATCGACTTACCCACTAACATCAACTCTGTCTTGTCAGGTTTCAGTCGCAGTCGATTAGCCCTCATCCAGTCCCCCAAAGATGTCAAACACCAGGTAAGCACCGAGACAGCCAGGCCTGGTTTGGTTGAAAATGGGAGTTACAGTTGGGTGTCATCCGCATACTGATGACACCTCACCCCATACCCCTAGATCACCTCAGAAAGCGACTGCATGTACACGTTGAACAGGAGAGGGGTCAAGACAGAATCCTGCAGGACCGCACGTGAGAGGTCTCAGCGAGAAGAAAAATGATCACCGAGCACCACCCGCTGAGTTCTCCCAGTCATGAATGAGTGGAACCATCCAAGAATGATCCTGCCCACCCCTGCACTATGCCGCAGGTGCGTCACCAACATCCCGTGGTCAACGGTATCAAATGCAGCCAACAGATCTAATAGGACCAAAAGGGTCGAATGACCCTTATCCTTTTCACGGCGCAGATAATCCACCAAAGCCACCAATGCTGTCTCAGTGCCATGCCTCAGATGAAAGCCAGACTGAGATGGATCCAGATAACCGATGTGATTGAGGTACCCTTGGAGCTGCTAAGCCACTACCTGTTCAATAACCTTCCCTAAAAAGGGAAGATTAGAGACAGGCTGAGAGCTGGCAGGGGAGTGAACGTCAAGTGATGGTTTTTTGAGCAGTGGCCATACCACACTGCCTCCTTGAGGCAACCCGGCACTCTGTCCTCCTGCAGGGAGGCATTGACCACCCAAGCCAGCAATGGCCCCATTGTCTCCCGGCAGCTCTTAATCAGCCAGTACAGGCACGGATCATATTCACAAGAAGCGGCTCGAACAGCCCCCAGCACCTCCATCACATCAGCGGGTGTCACAGACTGAAATTGATCCCATAAAATTGGACAAGGTGGGTTTTCTACCACTTCTACCTCCTCTGCTGCATTAATTGCAGCATCGAGGTCTTGGTGAATACGAGCGATTTTCTCCGCTAAATAATCCTCAAAAAGGTCACAGCAGGCAGATGATGACTCAACTCCAGGGTTGAGGGAGGCCAGACAGCTTTGCCAGACTGGATTTTGCAGACACTGTGAGGGCATCAAATAATTCCCTCTTTGCTGCCCGCATAGCCATGACATAGGCTCGTAAACTAGCTCTATGCCACAATCTGTCAGCTTCACCCTGAGAATGATGCCACCATCGCTCCAACCACCTCCCCTCTTGATTCAGCATCCACAGCTCCTCGGAAAGCCAAGGAGTTCTGCAGAACCTCCGCCTGGGCAACAGATGCCTGGGAGTAAGGTCCATGTCTAAGACATATGGCTTAAGCCATCGCACCAGATGTAATTGGCAAGTGCACCTTTCGCCACAGCTGCCACCTGGACATCCATGAGGAGCTGCAGGCCAGATTACGGACCTGAGACATGGGGGGGGGGAACCCCATCAATGGGGCCATCACATTCCTGGCTTTGCCCACAGCCATCACCTTCATCTTGTCAGGATTCAGCTTCAGATAGCTCACCCTCATCCAGTCCCCAACAGCTGACAAACATCGGGTAAGCACTGAGACTGCAGACCCTGGATCAGATGTTACAGTAAGACATATATTTATAAGTTAATTGTTTATACCACCAGAAACCTTCATCCAATCCTTCTGAAATTTGGCAGAGATAGGAAATATGGGGAGGGGTATAAACTTTCTAAGTTTCAGCTACATTAAATGTGAGGCAAATAAGTTACACATAAGAATGTATATGAAGATTTTTGAAAAATAAAATAATTCAACTGCTTCTAAAATTGGATTTCTTTATCCAATCTTTTTTGGAATTTGGCACACATAATGCATTCCATTGGAGGTATAGTCATTCCAAGGTTCAGCGAAATATAGTGAAAAATAAAAAGGTTACAGCCAACAATGTGTGTTCCATTGAAAGCAATGGAAAATGAAAGAGAAAACAAAAATGACAATTAGATATTTATGAAAATGAAAAAGACAGATTTAAATAACGAAAACAAAAAATGAAAATTAAAATGACATGGGCCCCTGTTGCACACCTCTAACTCTGTTAAACAAAAAATGTCGATATTTTATTATTAAAAGTGTCCTGTTTACAAGAAGAGTTAAGACTCTTGAAAATTCAATCATGCACTAAAAAGCATGGAAATTGCAAGTTAAGACTCCCGCCTTAACTTCTGTGACATGTTAGCAGTAAAAACACTGTACAGTCTCACATATTGTGCTCACTTACAACTTAGGCTCCATGCACCTACACTTTACCTTTGTCTTTCAGGCCCAAATCCTCTTCCTCCTTTCAGGTTGGGGGAAACACTGATGCTGAGGACAGGAGCCTGTAAGTAGGGATGGGTGAACAGATCGCGGTTCGGGTTCGGCCGTTCGGTTAGGCTGCGTTCGGTTCGTCCGTTCGGTTCGTTCATTCGGTTCGGATTTGTTTGGTTCGTTGGTTCAGTTCGTTGGTTCGGTTCGTTCGCCGAGTTCGGGTTCGGATGTTCGGTTCGTTCGTCCGAACACGCTGTTCGGTTAGGCTGTTCGGCTGTTTGGTTCAGCTGTTCGGTTCGGCCGTTCGGCCATTCGGGAAGTGTTGTTATGGGTTTTTTTTTGTTTTTTATATGTTTTTTTGGTTTTTTATTGGGTTTTCTTTTGTTCTTTATTTGGTTTTTTGGTTTTTATATGGGTTTTCTTATTTTTTTTAATCTAATATTATATATATCTGTCTACACTAAATCTAACCACTATTAACTATTCTAAATGCTATTAAGTAAATGGATTATCTAATAAGTACACCGACCTACTCCTACAAACACTAAAACTAAATCACTAACGCTATCTCTATCACTAAGGTAACTCCTACAACTGTCTTCATCTATCTATCTATCCCCCTCATCCCATATCCATATCCATATATATATATATGTATCCATATATATATATATATATATATGTATTTGGATATATATGGATATATATACATCCATATATCCATATATATGGATATATATATATGGATATATATGGATATATATACATCCAATATATATGGGATGGGGGGGAATCTTCACAAATAGAAGAGGAGTCTGTAGTGAAATACATACATTACATACTCAATGAGTCTGTACAGTGCATAACACAAGGTTTCAGTTTATGGTTTAA
>QEPC01012769.1:537080-606121 GCA_003113815.1 Sphenodon punctatus
AGAGAGAGAGAGAGAGAGAGAGAGGTAGGGTGGAGCTAAAAAAACACCTAACCATTATGGAAGAATCCCATTATGTCTACTTGACCAAGCTTTTAGGCCAGGACCTACTGCTTTGCAAAGCAGTGACACATATGTCTCAGCTTGTTTGCTAAAAGCTTCATGACCTACATTTAATACTGATACTTAAGTTTCCTGTGTATGTGGGTTCTGTGGTGAGCTACATCTTCCGTACAGGTGTCCGCAGGCCGTTTCCTCCCCCGCAGTAGTCTGAAGCTAGAGCCGAATTGAAAAGGTCATAGCCAGTAAAAAAAAACTCTACCCTTTGCCTGGCAACAGCTATATGGTAGTTCCGCGCTTGCGCAGTGCCAAAATCATTGTATAAGCTATTAGGCTGTATCCATTTAAGGAAGCATTGTATGTGGACACCTGCAATTGGTCCATGCCCCTTTTTGCACTGATGAACTATGTGTAAATTGACTTGCCTCACATCCGCCCAACATCTATCAGCGTTGTGTTCGCTAGATAGCCCCATAGCTGCGTGCTTGAATAAAGCTGGTGCACCTTTGAAAGACTCATCTCGTTTGGCCTCCTCTCTTCCTTCCGGGACAGGAAATTCCACCACACCCCCCTCCCCAAAGGCCTGGGCGAACAGCCAGGTTTTACAAGCCCGCCAAAATGTTAAGAGGTTTCGGGCCAGGCAAGCTTCGTCCGGGAGGGATTTCCAAAGATGCGGCCTAGCCACCGAGAATGCCCTCTCCATTGTGGCCCCCCGCTTAACACGGGGGACCTCCAAGAAGGCACCCCCGGCAGACTGAAGGAGCCATTCTGGGTCATGGAGGGAAAGGTGGTCCTTGAGGTATGAGGGGCCCAGACCGTGAAGGGCCTTATAGATCAACACCAATACCTTGAACATGGCTCGGCACGCTATTGGCAACCAGTGCAGAGTCCGGAGCACAGGTGTTATGTGCTCCCGACGACCCGTCCCCAACAGGAGCCGGGCCGCTGCATTCTGCACTAGCTGCAGCCTCTGAACCAGGAACAAGGGCAGCCCCATGTAGAGCACATTGCAGTAGTCCAGCCTTGAGGTGATGAAGGCATGGTTGAGGGAGGCCAGGTCTGACCTGGAGACGTATGGATGCAGCCTCCACACCAGATACAACTGGCAGAAGGCGGCCTTCACCACCCCCTCCACCTGTTGATCCAGGCGGAGATCTGAGTCCATTATCACCCCCAGGCTCCGAACCTGCTGGGCTAGAGAAGGGCAATCCCCCCAATCAGGGGGGCCGACACCTCCCTCGCCCTCCCCACCACCATCACCTCTGTCTTATCAGGGTTGAGCTAAACTTCAGTCTGCTCTGCCACATCCACTCCACCATGGCCTCCAAACACTGTGATAGCAACGAGACAGCAGGGTCTGGGCCAGCAGAAAAAGAGAGGTACAGCTGAGTATCATCCGCATATTGGTGACATCGCACCCCGAACCATCTCACGACCTCCCACAAGGGCTGCATATATACATTAAATAATAATGGAGACAGAATGGAACCCTGTGGAACCCTGAAGTAGCCACTCCAGCCCCAAGTCCCACCATCAGGGTTCTGGGGCCTACATTACAGGTAGGGAGGGCTGTCCATCCACATGATCCAGAAGCTGCCACTTTAGTCCCAGGACCCACCTTCAGGGTTCTGGGGCCATCATTCTGCTCATGGGGAGCTGTCATTCCTCTGCCTCAATAAGCAGCCAGCCACTCCAGCCCCAGGACTAACTGTCAAGGTTCTGGGACCTACATTCCAGGCAGGGAGGGCTGTCCATTGACATGTCCGACCATCAGGGTCATTTCCCACCATCAGGGTCATTTCGCTCACAGGGAGCCGTCATTCCTCTGCATCAAGGAATAGCTAGCCACTCCAGCCCCAGGACCTACCATCAGGGTTCTGGGGCTTACGTTCCAGGCAGGGAGGGCTGTCCATCCACATCATCCAGAAGCTGCCACTCCCGTCCCAGGACCCACCATCCGGTTTCTGGGGCTGTCATTCCTCTCACAGGAAGGTGTCATCCTACTGTATCAAGAAGCAACCACTCCAGCCCCAGGACCCACCATCTGGGTTCTTGGACCTATGTTCCAGGCAGGGAGAGCTGTCGTTCCAGTTCACTGTCTTCAAATGATCCACTGATGTCAGCCATCCTGCAACGCCCGGCCAAGTAGGGGTTCCAGCCACCGAGCCCTGACTGGGTCTCTGCCACTGCTCCACTAATGCCAGCCAGCCTGAAACAAGCAGGGGTGCCAGTCACCAAGCCCTGGCCGGGCCTATGTCGCTGCTTCACCGATGCCACCCATCCTGCAATGCCCAGCCATGTAGGGGTGCCAGCTGTAATTACTGTGCCCTGGCAATCCAATGTCTACTGCTGCTGGTATGCATGTCAGTCATTTGCTCCTCCCTCTTGTAGATGGTCATAGCTCAGATGAGTGTGCAGAGGGGGGGAGGGGTTGGATGTCCACAAGAATCACCACCAGGCAAGTCTTGCCCTTTTCAGTAGAACTTCTTGAGCTCGGTTGAGTACAATGCCAGCCTGCAATGCCCAGCCAAGTACGGGTGCCAGCCACCAAACCCTGGCCAGGCCTGTGTCACTGCTCCATCAATGCCTGGCAGCCTTCAACACCCAGCCCCTGCTGCTACTGCTGCTGCTGCCTCTTGGTCTTAGATGGCCAGCCATGCCCCCATGGGCACCCCTGGGGGCCAAGCGCCGAGTCTGCCTTCCCAGGGTGCCAAGACTCAAGACTTCCCATTCTCTGTTGCTGTTTCTGCTTCTGCTTCTGCTGCTGCTGCTGTTGCTGCTGTGTCTCTGATGGCCTTCCATGCCCACACGGGGCCCCCTGGAGCACCCCAAGCCTCCAGGTGGGACCGAACTTTCCAAACATTGTTGGGGGGGGGGGTCAGACCTCTGTGGGACCGAATCCACGAACCCAAGCTAACTTTTTAGTCCAAACAGCCAAACACTCGAACTCCAGTCTGTCCGCACATCCCTAAAACAAACCTTCTAACCTGGAGTCACTATGAATAGAGCTATTCCATGTTTAAACAGAAACCGGACAGTAATGGGGCTATATAATAGACCCCCCCCTGACCAGGATGTTGACAGTGATTGTGAATGCTAAAGATTAGGGAGGCTTCAAAAGTAGGCAATGCAATATCAAGTTCTTAGACACCATAAATGGCTGCTTCCTGGAGCAGCTCATCTTGGAACCCACAAGAGAAGAAGATATTTTAGAGGGGTGTGAATCAGGCACATCATTTGTTTTCATTTTTCTTTTCATTTTCGTTTACAAAAATGGTTCATAAATAAAACATTTGCTTTGGGGTGTTGCTTTTTTTTTCATTAAAAAAAATTAAAAGAAATCACTGCACATGTGCAAAATGCCTGCTAGACCATTCTGCACAAGTGCAGCTCTTCTCCAAAATGGTGCTAATGCTGCCAGCCCAATTTTAGAAAAGAGTGCACATGCACAGAATGGACCGGCAGCCATTTGGCACACGCACAGTGATTTTTTTATTTTTTAAAACTAAAACAAAAAAATATTTTCAAAATGACTGCGCATGCGCAAATGGCCACCAGGGTCATTTTGCTCTTGCACAGGTATTTTTATTTTTTATTTTTATAATGAAAATGAAAACTTTTTCTTCATTTTCATCCATTTTAATTCCCTTGTCTGTCATTTTTGTATTTTAATTACTAAGATGAATGGGGCTTCGTTCATTTTAGTAATTAAAAAAACTAAAATGAATCGCAAACCCCTATTACTTTGGAGCATGATTGACTTTGAAATTTGCCTTAATTTCTCTCTTAAACTGAAGGTTTTTTGAGTATAGAATTTCTTCCTTTTTGAAAATTAAATTTCCCCTGCTGGCTGACTACCATGGTTAGCAGCATCCTAAAAGTGAAATTTCAGAATTTCAAAGCCTCACTGTGTATTGAAATGCATCTGCCTCTGGATTGGGGGTGGGTATATATAGTGGAATGCCTCACTGTGTACTGAAATGCAGCTGCTTCTGGGGTGGGGGGTGGCCATATATACTGGAATGTCTTAATCTTTCCCTGTATACTGAAATGCAATCACAATTCTACTGTTTTCAAAAATCCTAAAATTAGCAGACTTACAGTCAAATCTCAGGTGACTCCCCCCCAAACCAGTTCTCCATCCCCACCACACCAAGTGACTTCCTGTTCCAGCTCCTCAGAACGCCTCCACAGATACAATTTAACCTTCCCACCTGGTCCCAGAACCCTCCCCTGCCTGCAATTTAACACACACACACACGCTCCATCCAGGCAACCTTTCCCAGCTGCAATGTAATATACACACCCCTGCTCAGTCCCAGGACCCCTCTCCACCTGCAATTTAAACCTCCCACCCAGTCCCAGCACACCGAAGTTGCAATTTAATCTCCTTGCCTGCTCCCAGCACCCCTCCCTAGTTGCCAATTAACCCCTCCCTCTCCCAGCACCCTTCTCTATTCACAATTTAAATCCACACACAGTCCCCAGGACCCCTTGTTACTTGGTCACAGCACCCTAGCCAGAATGTGCTGTAGGAGGGTGAGGGGGTCAGATGGAGAAGAGTAGTGAGAAGCACTTCAACAGTGCATGTGTGATGTTAGGAACACTCTGTTGACTAATATGGGAAATTCAGAACCTTAAAACTTTAAAACTACCTGTCGGAGTTTAAAAAATAAAAAAGGCATGTGCAGGAAAACACACTTGAATTTCCTAACACTATTACACCTAAAAAAAAATGTCTTAAAATATGCTTTGAAGCAAATTCATAAAGCATGTGAAATAGGCAGAAAAACCAATTCAAACTACTGTAGCTTATTTGTTTTTTATGTTCTTTGCATGAAACTTACACAAATTCTACCCCTCACAGAAGTAATCCTCTTTGTCACATATCAGACAAATAGGATAAAAGGTGACAATATTTATAAGTCATGCATTAAAGTGGAGAATGTAAGCTGGCCTTAACTATAGAGGAGATCCAGCCTCTCTATAATTCCTTACAGTTTCTTGGACTTCAGTACATAGGAAATATTTGATCCCATTAGTTCCTCCGCTTTCTTTTCTATGGCAGCATAATTCTGTTAAGAAGCACTGTTTTGAAAATAATTGTGAAGATTAGAAGATCTATATCTGAATAATAAAATATTGACATCTCCAAAATGACTCTGTTGGCAAAATGCAGAAGCTGAACTACACCAACATAATTTTGCTCCTGTGCAGATCATTAGAAGACAACATCAACTATCTTAATTTATTTTCAAGTCACACTTCTAGTTCAGTTAGTGCTGTTACAGCATGTGATATTATGTTTGCATCATAATATATCTTCTCTCTCTCTCTCTCTCTGGTTACCCTCAAATTACTGCAGGAGGAATTAGAACTACATACCATTCACTCCTCTGCATGCAGTGTAGGCTGCAGAGAAGTCAAGATGAAAATTGAACAAAGTCAACTATGCTCCAAACAGTCTTTCCATTTGCAAAATAAGCTAATCAAATGTGAGACCAACAGTTTTTAAAAGTTTGTTTATTATTATTATTATGATTATTATTATTATTGTTATTATTATTATTATTATTAATAATAATAATAATAATAATAATTTTATTTATTTGTATAGCACCAGCTGTGTCTTGCATCTTGATATTCTAAAGATAGTAAAGAGAACCAGATCTATGCTCCCCTGAAATCTGGTTTGGTCTAAAATTTAAACTTGAACTGAATTTGAATGTTGAATTTGAGTATTTATGCAGTCATATCAATTCTAAAGGAGTAGGATCCAAATCTGTGGGTTGGTAGCTGGCACTCTCTAAGACACAGGCACATTACAGCCATGAACTGGCACCTAGAGAAGGGAGAACCATCAGTGTGTATTAAAAATTGGCCCGGTATGTCCGGGCGGATATGGAGATATTTCTGAACTGCTGCCACCTGGTATAGGGGTGGCAACCCCGCCAGGTGGAGGGTAATTAGGTGGCCTTTGCCTCTTTGGTCAGTTTTTGAATAACAGAGGAGGATTTGGAGTGAATTACCATGTACCTGAACATCCTGGGCTCTAACTGCTCTCTCAGATGGGGACCTGTGGGACTCCGCCATCAGCTCACTTCCATGGAAAGCACCATAGAAATCCAGTTTAAATGCCACACTAAAAAGACAAGCCTCATCCTGGTTGAAACAGACTCAGGCAAGTGTGGCATCCAAACCCTCCAGAAAGGATGCTGTTATGGGAAGCCTTGTTTTGGGGTTATGCTCCCTTTCGTGAGTCCAACCTTCTATGAGCCTATGCATGAGAAACCCCCCATCTGGTGCGGGCTGACCCATCAATTTGCTAAAAAACACGATGACTGAGACTTTGCTGGCTATGGTGCCTGGAGAAAGGCCCCGTTGCCTGAGAGCGATGGCAAACCATATGGTGTGTTGTTCAGAGATGGGAAAACCTGTGGACCATCCTTGGCTGTACCTAAGTGACAGGAATTCCTTAAAAGCCCTTCCATAGAACCATTGGGTAGAACTAGATAGCAAGCCCTGCACCATCTGAAATAGGTCTACAATCCAAGGTTCCAGATATCCGGTGGATAAAACCTCTGGTTCATCAGCCGCGTCTGGTGCCAACTGGTGGAAACGGTCCATTTGGAGGCGAGAGAGCGCATCAGCTATGCCATTGTTAACTCCACGGATGTGTTTCAATGTAAACAGGATGTTAAAGGTTAGGCATTGCAATACAAATTTCCTGACAAGGTGCATAACTCTTATGGATTTTGATGACATGAAATTTATGATGTGAACCACCGCTAGATTGTAACACCAAAATACCACTGCCTTATTAGTAAAAGTCTCAGCCCACGAATGCACCACCAGCACAATAGAAAAAAGTCCAAGAATGTTAAATCTCTCATGACACCTTCCTTCACCCATTCAGTCAGCCATGGTGCGATGCACCATTTCCCCCTGAAATACACTCCAAACCCCAAGGCACCTGAGGCATCTGACTGGACTTTGACTTCAGCCTCCAAGAGCAAGTTCTGCCTCCAGAAACTGACTCCGTTATAATTATCCCAAAACCGAAGCCACATCTTAAAGTCTTCCTTCATTTCCCTGGTTACCCTAACGTGATAATGCGAAGGTAGATCTCCTGAAACCCTGGTGTAGAGCCTAGACAAAAAGGCCCTCCCAGGCGCCACTACTTTACACACAAAGTTCAGGGATCCCAACAGGCACTGCAGTTGTTTGACTGCAACCTTCCTGGCCCCCAAAGTGACTGCCAGGGAGTCACGCACGGTGACTATTTTGTCCATAGGCAGGTGGGACAAGCCTTTCATGGTGTCAATTTTGATGCTCAAAAATGTCAGATTCATAGTTGGGCCTACAGGTTTTTTTGGGTGTGAGGGGGACTCCTAGCTCGTGTGCCAAGCTTTAAAATGTATGCAGCAGGTAACTGAAGTTGTCAGTGCCCACTCTGCCTAGGAACAAAAAATCATCTATGAATCATAATGAGTAAGGTTGCATGACTCCATCCTCTGCTTGACCAACCAGTCAAGTAAAGAGCTAAATTTTTCAAAGGTGGCACACAATATAGAGCACCCCAATGGCATTGCCTTGTCATGATAAAAGTTTCCTTGAAACTGGAAACCCAATAGTTAAAAATCGTCCGGGTGGACAGGCAGCAAATGAAAGGCTGATTTTATGTCACATTTCTCTAGCAGTGCACCTGATCCACAACCCTTGGCAAGTTCTACTGCTGTCTCAAAAGATACATACCACACTGAGCACAGCTCTTCCTGTATGGAGTCGTTTACCGATTTCCCTTTCAGGTAAGACAAGTGATGTATCAGTCGAAACTCTCCCGGCACCTTTTTTGGTACTATTCCTATGGGGGAAACATGCAAGTTCTCCATTGGGATGACTGAAAATGGACCCACTACCCATCCCTCTGCAATCTCCTTTTGGAGTTTGGCCAACACTAAATCCTCCTTGTCCACTATGGATTTTAGATTCTGTACCTACTGCCACACCCTCAGTTCCCTTTCTGGTATTCTAAAACCTACCTGGAAACCTTCCATTACATAGATGACTCCTTCGCGGTCCGAGCAGTCACAAAGTGCTGTCACCAGTACTTTATGGTGCACTGTTGTTCGGGCCTTTACCTGGGTGCCCTGTGTCTCCTCCTTGGGTGGGACGACCAGGCTCCTTATTTCTGTCGCCAAGTTGGCGAATGCGGCTGCAATGGGCACCCAAATGGTTTCCGGCACAGTGCAAACAGACGTGTCGAAAATAACAAGGGGAGCAGGTGCAACTCCCTGAACAATTAAATTCCCAGCAAGTAGGGGCCTTTGTTGCAGCACAACACCCCTCCACATGGAATGGGTCATTCATGGGTGCTACTCCCCCTTTTACTAATGCATGCCTGCTGTCAGCACGAGGGGCATTGGATGTACTATTCATGCAGTCCAACCATAAGTTGGGTGCATACCAATCCCATTTCAAGCCCGGGGTTATAGCTGTGCTTTTCATAAAGGGCTCATCATAGCAGAACCAGGCCCCTGGGTGGCCGGTGTCAAAGGCCCTCCAGACTATGTGCTGCCACTGTCCTGTCTCAACCCCTGAGCTCCCCTTTTATTTTTTGCTGAGGTCTTACCTTTATTTTTTCCACCCCCTTTCACTATTGTGATGTGCTGCCTAGGTGGCTGAATAATAACTGTCCAAATCCCAAACCTGTCCCTTCAGGCCTATGAAATTGTAAGCCACACAAGGGAGGTTAGAGGGGGGCAGGTTTCCACCCAGGGGAGGGAGGGAACAAAATGGCTCACCCCTTCACATTGCACCAAATAAAGGGTGGGAAGGTAGACCTGACTGGGCCTTGCAAGAGACCCACCACCAGCTGGTGAAGGTCTGTATTGGACTCACAAAAGCAAAGTGGTGAAAGTAGGCCTGAGGGTGAAGGTAGGCCTGACTGGGCCTCCTGCACGGGCTTATACACCTGCTCACAAAAGGCAAGAGGGAAAAGGTAGGCCTTACTGGGTTGCATGGCTGATCCACCTGCTCACAACAGTCTGTCAAGAGCCCCCACCTGCAGCTGGTAAAAGCCTGTACAGACCAAGTGGCAAAAAGAGTTTGGAAAAAAAAACCTACCTGGGAGGGGAGAGCCCTCGGACTCTACCGGACTCTACTTCTGAGGGGAGTCTCTGTCGGGGAGGAGATACTGAAAAGGCCATCTGCTGGGCCCGACCACTAAGGGAGCCGCTCAGTGCTTCCTCCTCCTGGTGTGCTGCAGGGGCGACTGGCCTGCAGCACCCAGAGGCACAAAATGGTGCTCACAGATCTTGTGATAAGAGACCTGCCTTTTGCACCACAATCTGCTTGCTACCCTGGAAGCAAGTCCGCTCTACGAGCGGCTCCACGACCATTTGTCTCCTCCTTTGAAGTGGGGGTGGGGGAAAAGCCCTCCCCCCTCCCCAAAACGGCATCCGCTGTGAGGCTTCAACATCTGGGTGGGGGAAAGGAATTCCCAGAGCCCTGCAAGAGCCCCCGTGGTTGGTTCTGGGTGACTGGAAGCACTGAGCAATCAAAGAGTGCCATGACATTGTCTGGAATGTGCTTGCAATGTCTATTTGCCAGCGGAGATGTCAATCATGTCTCCTGGTTCCATGGTATCTGCTCCCTCCTCTGTGTGCAGAAGTTGTTTACCAGGTTTTATCTTTTTCATTTTCATTTCTATGAAAACAAAAATTTTATTTTTGTTTTTGCTTTCATAAAAATTAAAACAAATTGCACACTCCTATTGAAAAACACAAACTCCCCAAACAGTACCCAAACAGCACCTTTTCAGGTTAGAACCATCTTTTCTGGAGCTGAGAGGTTGAAGTGGCAGTGGCAATATTGACCCTGGAGGTCCTTCTGGGAAGACTCGGGCCTAGGTCAACAGGTGAGGTGCATACACCAACTTCCTGGGCACCTGGGACCAGCATATGTACTCATGCACTGGGCAATCTGTGCTTGTACTGGCTGCAAGCTGGCCCAGGAGGCCTCTGGATCTCAGATTGCTATCTTGTCATCACCTCACCACTACCACTTCTGCTGTTAATGTGCCCTCTTCCCCACCTCTACTTTCTGTTAAGTGAGGTGTGGGGGGGGAAGACCTGTTTTTTACCTACAGATACCTGCACAGGTACCTAACAGGGCTCCCATTTGCTGGGTGAGGCCAAGTACTCACAGGGAGTGCATTCACTAACCATTTCAGTCCTAACAAGAATAGAGAAATTTAGTTTCTGAATGAAGCTCCAGTTACTTTTCTGATGGAAACAGTTAAAATATTAAAAATAGCCTTTTGTAGATAGTAGCTTAATGTATTGTACAAGTCATATTTTTTTAGATTATTGTTCTATAATCACATTCATTATTCCATGAACTTTTTAAGTTCATGTGTCTGAGACCTTTAAGTGAGAGATTCTTTTGTTAATTTGTCCTGGACATCTTTGTATCTTAATTATATTACTTTTGATTCCCTCTTATCCTCTGTTTTGCTCTTAAGACTTGACCAAAGCAATTGACCATCAATAAATACTAGGGAAATACAAGAACCTCTAAAAGCCGCTCTTATGCTTACATTTCAAAGAGTGCTGTATTCCTTAAAGGAGAGAAATATTTGTCAATAACACAGATTTTGATGAAAATGCATTCTGCTCAAAGATTCTCCTTAAATATTATCTGTTGGTAATTTATTGTTCCATTGCACTTTAAATGACTGAACATCAAGGATCTTGCCCACCGCAGAGTTCTGTAGAATCAATATAGCATAATGACAGAATAACTACTGTAGCAGTAGTAGAATGATCTGTCATTCCTTTACATTATCAATGAAGATAAATGATTTCCGTATAAGTAGATAATTTTCTTGCTTTATTTTTTCTCCCCCTCCCCCTTTTTTTCTTTTTACAAGTGCACAACCCTACTCCTTTAAAGCCACTGACTTCAGTGGATGTAGGATTGTGATCTGAGTTTCATTCAACAACAAGGCAACACAAATTTGATGAAGTTAGTTATCTGAATAATGATGGATTTTTGTTATTATTATTATTTTTTTACGTTGGATTATCAAATAGGGAAAACAAAATCAAAAGTTCGGCTAAAATCATTTAGGGAAACTTTTTTAGTATTGTATGCAAGGTATAATGCAGTTCCCATTATTGCTAATGGATTCTGTGCATTTAATCCTCAATTCAGTGGTCTGAAAATCTGCCTGTTTAGTCTTAATTGTGTACATCTTTTAAAAACTTTATTATATTCATATTTCATTAGTGTATAGAGAACAAGCTCCGAAAGAATTACAATTCTGTTTGTAGTGTAATTATTCTAGAAGAATTGTATTTGTAATAAGATCAATCAGATTCTATTCACAAATTCCATCACATCTGAATGGATGGGTGATTTCAGACGTTACGGGGCGCTTTGGCCCCGTACCGAAATCACCGAAATCATTCCCCCCCCGGGATCACCCCGTAACGCCATAGCAGACGTGCCGGGGAGATCCCGGTGGGGAATGTGGGAGGGGGTGGGGCCACGTGGCGCAACGTGCAGCCGCACGGCCCCGCCCCCTCTGCACACCCCGCCGCCCGCCCTCCAGGGAGACGGGCGGGTGGCGGGGCCACTGCGGCCGCCGCGTTGGGCCGGAAGCGCCATGGCCTGGGATCCTGCTGGGGATCCCGGGCCGTGGCAACTGGCCAGACGTGACTTTTTTTTGGTCCCCGCTGGGGATCTTTTTGACCACGCTTCCCGGGACATTCCCCCGGCTAGCCCGGGAAGCGTGGTTCAAATTGACCCCTTGTAGGTATTCACCGTGGTGAACATCTGGCGGCCGCCAAACAGACGTTCGAGACATGGCGACCACAGGTGGGTATTCACCGTGGTTCACCGTGATCTCGTAACGTCTGAAAATATCCGATGTTCAGACTATGGCTGCAAAGACCGAGACATTGAAATATTTTGTGTTAATAATCAGCCAGCAGCTTACAAACTTGGAAGGCTTACATCTTAGGCTTGGCTTAGTACAGGGGTAGGGAACATTTTACCCATTGGCCAGTTCTGGCCCTTGCTGCTTTCTATTTGATCCCATATCCTCCCTTTGCCTAGGGAGTTGGTGTGTTCTTCTTTGCTGGAGGTTTTCAAATGGAGGCTGGACGGCCATCTATCAGGGGTGCTGTAGCTGTGGATTTCCTGTATTGAGCAGGGGGTTGGACTAGATGACCTTCCAACTCTAAGATTCTATGATTCTGTGATTTCTATATTGCCTCTGAATCCTGTCCTTACTCTCAAGCACTGAGAGAGTTGGTGTGTGAGCTGAGAGGGAGGGCCATGCAGGTGGCCGGGAGCTGCAGTGCCATGCTGCCCATTGGTGAGTGCTATTTTGTTCCTGGGAGCAGTTGGAGTTAGGAAAGGATTGCCTGTGAAGGTGCATAGAAACACAGTCACTGGGCACCTTGGGACTGTTGCCCTGATTTATCGAGCGCAGCCCACTGCCCTGATCGAGGGTTTTAAGGACACCTGTGGGGGGCATGCGCACCACCTTAGGCGCTGGTGAGGTGTGGGTGTGGGACATTTCGCTTTTTTCCCATTTTGGGACTAGTTTATCACCTTGGCAAAATTATGGTACTCTCTTGTAAGAGGCAGGCAAAGGATGGGGTGGTGGACTCACCTTTGGGCAAACAAAGGAAGTTGGAAACTTTTTTTGTTACAGGGTCTCTGGAACCCATAAAGCAGGGTTTGGTATCCTGCTCTCGTTCATTTCCCTCTCCGTGCCCTTTAAATAGCCAGGAGATTCCTACTAAAACCATGCCTACAAATATGGTACAGCTGCAGAGTTTGGTTGGCACCCCTATACAAGCATTCTGCCACCATGGTGCAAGCAAGGAAAGATGGAGCCTTTGATGGGAGTGCCTACACTGGAACTGCTTGTTGAGCAGACCTCTTTGATACACCAGACTCTTTTGTTGGTTCTGGCTCAGCTCAAAATGGTTACAGCGGGTATTGATAAAACCAATGCTTCTTTAATTTTGCTGGTTGCTCAGACCTTGGGGCTCTTGGCTGACCACTCTGGCCCTTCAGGTGATATTGTGCAAACTTCTGGGGTGGCCCCTCAGGAGGGGCACAGAGGGTGCAGTCAACATACTCCTCCCCGAGGTTGGACAGGGTGATAGGCAAGATAGCGTGGGGTCATGTTTAGCCCCACTTTCTGATTTGTTTGCTCCTTGCAGGGAAGCTATAGCCTTCACAGTTTTACTGATGGCCAATGGGCTCCTTCCTCCCTGGGACACCAAGAACCAAATAGCTTCGCATCTATCCTTTCTGACTCAATCTCTTTTTACCCCTGGGGATATCCGTTTTATTAGGATGATTTCGAGGGGGTTTTGCAAATATTAGTGTGTAATCTTTTTTTGAAAGGTCTCTCATCCCAGGATCATATTTAGGAATGTGGACCAATTTATTGCTCATGGAATCACGCCAGCCAAAATTTTTGTTAGATCTAGAGTGCCTGCTGGGGGGAACCTGGATTTGGGGGTTACAAGTTCTAAGGGAGACGTGGGGAATATAAGATCTAAGGGCGATGTGGATAGCTCTTTCCCCCCCCCCCTCCCATTAACCCCAATTTGGCCCCCTCGGGGTTAATCGCAGGACCTTTATTAGGAAGAGAGCCTCTGCAACTAAGGGAAGTACCTTGGGTGCTCCAGACGAGGATCCTGGACTTCCCCCTTGTGGGGAGGTGGTGGATCTGTGCACCCCTGTGCAAGGCTAATCCCCCATGTTGGTTGCTGAGGAGATTTATTTATTTATTTATTTATATATTTATTTCATATATTTGTACCCCACCCCTCCTGCAAACAGCTCGGGGCAGCTAACAAATCTCATATAAAACAATATTTAAAATATTTAAAACATCATAAAAATCTCAACAATTAAAACAGGGAAAGACAAGATTATAACAAAAAATAAGGAAGGGTAGGGGGATAAAAACCCACTAACCCACCCTCCCACCCTCCCCAAAGGCCTGGGTTGAGATGGATTTGGGTAGGATGGAAGTTGGACCTGGTATTAATTAAGATGGCATGTTTATTGATCCTTTAATCACTGATTCCTGTGCATCCCCCCCCCCCCAATGTGGAGGTCTCCCTGTTAATTGAGGTTATTGCTATTGAGGATGGGGGCAGTTTTCTCTCTCTAGATGGAGCCCAGGACCCAGGGGTGGTGTTTGTGGGGAATCCAGGTGTGGGAGATGGGGTTTTGACATTGGTGCAGTGGGAGGCTAATTGATGCTTGAATCGCTTAGAGGACGGGCATGTGCCTAGCACATCTCACCCCACTTCTGGATGTTCTGCCCGGACGAACTCGAATCTGGGGGTGATAGATGACCCCCCGGATGGGCCACGGACCTCACTGCAGTATAGCGAGCCCCCCCAGTTTGTATTTGGTGCTGGGGGGGATGCTCCGGGGGGAGTGTTTACCTTTGGGGGGTGGGGTATGGAGGCGGTCTGTAAATCAGCGGGCCTGAATAGCATTCATCGGGATATAGAGGGAGTATTATTGGACACGGGAGGATCAGACCAGGCATCCACTCCTTCAATGCCCACAGGAGAAAAACCACCCCCACAGGGGAGTTTGGATTGACGGTTGGCAGGTATCAGGGTACTTTCCTTGAACGTTGCTGGCTGGAAGGCCAAGGTGGCGGATCAGGATTTCTTATATTTCCTGAGTCTCAATCATATTATTTGCCTTCAGGAAACTTGAGCTTCGGTTCCAATTACCCTTGCGGGATTTGATGCCTTTATTCTGGATGCTCTCCCAGTTAAAGGGAGGGTTGCCCCAGTGAGGAATGTGTGTGCTTTATTGCTACCTCACTTACAGTTGGTTATATCCCTTTACCCAAATTTCAATCTTCCTTTTATGGAATCATCTTGGCTCTGCCTAGATGGATGCTGGCTTTGATCAATGTCTATCGGCCTCCAAGCACATCATCCTACTATAGGGATTCTTGTTGGCAGGAACTCCAGGGCTTGTCTTAGGCAGTGGAGGAATTGTACCCAGAAGCTGATATCTTGCTGGTATGGGACTGTAATTCTTGTTTGGGCGAGTCGGATCAGGCGTTTGTCCTGAGGGGGGGGGGGAAATCTGGAGGCAATCTTATTTTGGCCAGAGAGAAGCTCCAAGGATGCAGGTATTAATGGGAGTGGTCTTCAGTTGGCAGATTTGTTGGCAAGGATGGGTTTGGTTCTACTTAATGGTAGAACCTGGCCAGATTCCCCATCTGAGTTCACTTATATTTCGCCGCAGGGGGGAAGTGTTATTGACTTATTTATAGTCTCGGGATCATTATTCCCACTGGTCACCCACCTGGAGGTCCTTTTCCACACTTCTAGCAACCATTTCCCAGTTAGGATGGTTTTGGCAAGGGCTGGGACTCCGGTAGCGGGAAAGATTGTGCCTTTAGCTCCCTCACACCCCTCCACAACCCGTAGGGTCAAGTGGTCTAGGGAGTGAGAGACGAGTGTTGTGGCCCTTACCTCCTCTTTTGAGGGGGTCAGTTGGCTGAAGGCATTGAGAGAGGCACAGGATGTGGATTAGCTGCTGGCAGGGTATTACTGCATCCTTAATGGAGTACAGTGCAATACGGGGATCACCAATAATGTCAACAAGCGGAGAGGTAATGTCTAATCCCCTACCTAAACAGGAGTGTGCTCAGGCCAGAAGGGAGGTTAGAGTGATTTATTGGGGGCTTAGGAGAGGTACATCTATGGGAGTCAGACAGTTTTGCTGCATACGGGCAAGATATAAAAACTTGCTTCTCTGTAAAAAATGTGCATACCATCTTAAATGCTGGGAAACAATTGACAGGGCAGCCAAAGATCATGATTCAGCTAGCCTTTGGAGGTTGTTGTACAGCTGTAGGAAGGCATGAGGGGATTTTTCTCCCAGGGTTCCCCCGGATAAATGGAGGGCTTATTTTAGCACTCTGTATGACTATGATCCTGCACCTCTTGTACCATTGGTTGCCTTGAAGTCCATCCCTGCTTGGGTTGACATCACCCCTGACGAACTTGAGGAGTTGATTGATGGATTAAAAAGGAAAAAGGCAGCTTGACCTGATGGTCTCCCCCCAGAATGTTTTCGGGCTAATAAAAGATGGTGGGTAACGGTCTTAGCCTTGCTCTTTACTTGTATTAATTCCACTGGGGAGATCCCGGTTGCATGGGTTCAACCTGAGATTGTGCCCATCTATAAAAAGGGTTCCCCTGAGGAAGTTAAGAACTATAGGCCAATTAGCCTACTCAGTGTGGTCGGTAAGCTATATGCCCTATTATTATAGAAGAAACGTGAGGGGTGGTTAAGTAAGTAAGCCTATTTAAGGGAGGAGCAAAATGGTTTTAGGGCAAGCTGTTCTGCTCTCAACCACTGCTTTGTCCTTCAGCATCTTGCTGGGAAGTATCGGCAGTCATCGGGTCTTTATGCGGCATTTGTTGACCTGCGCTCAGCATTTGACCTAGTTTCTAGGAATAGGTTCTGGGAAAAGCTGGCTTTAGCGTAGATCGATCCCAGGCTTTTAAGCCTTATCTGGAAGCTATATATGAACACTACTCTCCGGGTTAGGCTGGATCGTGAGGGCACATTATCAGGAACAATTCCAACGAACCACAGGGTCAAACAGGGGTGTGTTCTCACCCCGATGCTTTTAAACATCTTTCTGAATGACCTGATCCCCACAGTTTCATCCCCTGACAACCACCCCCCTCGGCTGGGGTCAATGGATGTGGCAATTCTGCTTTATGCAGATGATGCCATTCTGTTGGCCAGGACCCGTGTGGGGATGAATAGGCAGCTGCTGGAATTCCACAACTATTGCACCCGAAACGTTTTGGAAGTGAATTACACCAAAACAAAGTTCATAGTTTTTTCATCTAAACGGAAGATCTTTAAATGGTCTCTGGGGGGACATGAACTTGAGCAAGTCACCTCTTTCAAGTATTTGGATTTGGTTTTCCGGGCCAACGGTTGTTGGGGCACTCATGGAAAGGCTGTAAGTGGACAGGCTGTTTTGCTGGGGAAGCCACTTTGCCACTACTTCAAAATTAATGGATGGTATTTGATTCTTCCAACCCTAAAGGTCTACACAGCCAAATGTCTCTCCCAGCTCCTGTACAGGGCTCAATTTTGGGCCTTGGGGAAAAGTATGTCTTCGGAGCATATTCAAACTAAGTTCCTCAGATCTATTCTGGCCCTCCCCAACCACCCTCCCTCTTGTGCAGTTCGTATGGAGTGTGGGATCCTCCCCTTGGAGGCCCAGATCTGCTCAATGGCCTTGTGCTATTGGTTGAAATTGCAGTATGGGCTGACTGCTCCGCTTGCGCAACGAGCATTTCGAGATGAGTCTCACAATCACTGGGTGAAGCTGGTATGGGGAAAATTTGCCCGTATTGGTCTTTCCCCGGCTGAACTAGCTCTTTGTGGATTCTCTGCTGCCAAAAGATTGGTAAAACAGAGAGTTCAAGATATCGGCTTCCAGGAGGAAATGGCCTTACTCCCAAGTAAGTTCTCCCTGGCAGATTTCATGGATCTCTATGGCACCCACCAGGCTCCATCACCTTATTTACAGTTCTAGTTGCCCCACTCAGTCCGTAGATGTTTTTCTATGGCTCGTATGAATGTATTCCCCACGGCTGTCACTGAGGGACGCTTTATAGGGCTCCCTCCCTCTTTGTGTGTCTGCGAGTATGTAGGCTTGGCCCCTGGTTCGGTTGATTCCCTTGAGCATGTTCTCCTCTATTGCCCTCGTTGGCATGACCTAAGAATAAAATGACTGGTTTCTGATTCTCTTACCCCAGGTAATTCTGTTTCATGGCAAACTTATCTTGCAGGTCAAGATGAAGTGTTATCAGGGAGGGTGACTTTTTTCTATATAATGTTTTGCAGGTCAAACAGCGCCTATAGGGGAGATTCTTGTTCTGATTTATATATATATATATTATATATATATACCACAAAATATACCAAAAAGGAGTATATATATATATATATAGAAACTTTATAGCTATAACACAGATAAATAACAAAAAAGTAAACATCCAACATATACCACAAAATATACCAAAATATACCAAAAAGGAGTGTGTGTGTGTATATATATATATATATACACACACACACTCCTTTTTGGTATATTTTGGTATATTTTGTGGTATATGTTGGATGTTTACTTTTTTGTTATTTATCTGTGTTATAGCTATAAAGTTTCTATATATATATATATATACTCCTTTTTGGTATATTTTGTGGTATATATATATATTTTATATATATATATATATATATATATATATATAAATCAGAACAAGAATCTCCCCTATAGGCGCTGTTTGACCTGCAAAACATTATATAGAAAAAAGTCACCCTCCCTGATGACACTTCATCTTGACCTGCAAGATAAGTTTGCCATGAAACAGAATTACCTGGGGTAAGAGAATCAGAAACCAGTCATTTGATTCTTAGGTCATGCCAACGAGGGCAATAGAGGAGAACATGCTCAAGGGAATCAACCGAACCAGGGGCCAAGCCTACATACTCGCAGACACACAAAGAGGGAGGGAGCCCTATAAAGCGTCCCTCAGTGACAGCCGTGGGGAATACATTCATATATATATATATATATATATACACACACACACTCCTTTTTGGTATATTTTGTGGTTGGATGTTTACTTTTTTGTTATTTATCTGTGTTATAGCTATATAGTCTATCAATCAATCACCGAGAGAGTAAGAATAGGGGAAGGAAGAAGAGATGTAGGCATACATCCAAATATAAGGGATGGGAATCCTAGCCCTTCTGAGGGCTCATATTTAGGGGGAATTGAATATGGCAATTCAGGGGGGTCCCTCAACACATGAATAAACTAGAAACAACATGTTACATAAGACAATCCAATGAAGGGAGTCCCAACACCAAAATGGGATGCTGTGTTTAAGTGAACATCAAAAATCAATTACAGTAAAAACTGCTTGTTTTCACAGGGCCCCAAACAGTTTAGGTCTGGGCTATATTAAAGTCCTGGTCCTCGAGCTTCACATTGAGGCTGTCATCTTTCTGTCTGGGGGATCCTGCCATAGTGCCTTAAAATGGCAGGTGATCAAGCCTTTAGGCTTCTCAGTGTGGGACTCCCTCCCTCCAGATGTTCTTCTTAGTTCTCCCTCTTGAGCTTTAAAAATCACCTGGAAACTTATTTATTCTCCATGAGCTTTTAGGATCCACTGCTGGTTCCTCCTTAAAGCATGTTGTCCTCTCCCTGTTTCCACCCAATTTGTTACACTGTTTTATATTTTAAATAGATTTTATCTATTGTATTTTTTATCTTGTAAAGCATTTTGAGCACCATTTGGTGGTGGAATAATAATAATAATTAATTAACAATAATAATTTTGGCCATTTTTACATGGGCCCCACAGGGTGGGTGGGTTCCATGTTTACATCAGTGGGTGCGTGGTTGGTGAGGGGAGGTTTTATATGGGCACACACGCATCCCCCCACTCCCACCCATGAACTCGCACAGTGTAACCTATGTTTTTGCCAGTTTTGTCTTGCATGTGCATGGGTGGGGGGTGAGTGGGAATGAGTGTTCAGTGGGAGCATACACACACACACACACACACTCACTGTGTGTGCACCCACCATGTCTTTCACACGGAACTAACCCACTCATGAACACCCAGTTTTATGGGTGTTCATGAGTGGGTGTGTCTGGTGTAAGAAAGTCCAATAATAAATATATTCCTCCTTTTTAATGAGTGAGTTAGTGAGTGAGCATATTGCCCTTTTTCATGGGCCACAGCATGGGGTTCATGTGCACTGTGGTCCATGTGCTCTGGGTGGGGGGAAGGTGTAGATGGGCACACACCCATCTACACCCACACCCACCCATTCCCGTGCGCTGGGTGGTGGGAGGGTGTAGATGAGCACACACCCATCCACACCCACACCCACCCATTTCCATGTTCATTCTCATAAGTTATGACAAGGGAATTTTAGTGTATCTGCATGATTGTTCCAGGGACATTCAGAAAAAGGATGAAATCTTCAGGAAATATTAACCTGGAAGAACCCGCACCTTTGTTTTCTGGGTAACTCCAGGGTAAGCAAACCACACAGCTCTGTGAAACTGTAGGATAAAGGAAACCCTTTTCATAATTAGAGATTTGTTTTAATTCACTGACATTCAGAAGGTATATTCTCAGGTTGTTAAATGACAATGAGACTATGGGTAATTTCAGACAAAACAATACCACGGTCAACCACGGTGAATCCCCTGTGGTGGCCGTTTGTACCATTTTGTCTGTTGGGGTTCCAGTCAGATGTTCACCCCAGTGAATCCCTGGTGGGAATCTCAATGACCATGATTCTGAACCTCCGGATACCCGGAGGTCCAGAATCGTGGTGGGATCGGGCCTCAGCCGCGGTCAGATTGGCATTGATCTGGGATGGGTTGAAGGTTTCATCTGTAGCCTTCAGCCCGACTGAATCATGGCCCCGACTGTAGGACAGGATTGGGTGCAGTGGCCAACTTGGCCGCTGTACCCGCCTGTCTCCCAGAGGGCGGGTGACCAGGCTAGCATGGGGGGGGCATGCGGACGCATGTCATGCTGTGCAGCTCTGTCCCCTCCACGATCCCCTTCCAGAATTAGGCTGGCATGTCTAATTCCTGACCGGCCCGTGGTTAAGCATGGTGGGTCTGGCTGCCTGCGACATCTAAGAGTACCCAGTGAATGGGGTTTGTGGTGGCAAGGGTAAAATTTACATCTGTTAATACAATTTTCCCTTTGGTGATATTAACGCAGTTATTAAAATGCAGGCTTCTTAGACTTTTAAACATTTTTCAAAGGGAGAATATAAACTGATTATCAAGGAACGACCACCCAACAGGTCTTTTAGCCACAGCCAAAAAAAAAAAAAAATAGGCTGAGAAGCAATTTGACAGAGGAGCAAAAAGAATGCCAAATGGAATATTTAGATAAAGAAAATGCAAACACCAGGTTCAGTCAGAGAAACAGACAAAAATTAATCACCGAAAAAGGGATTTCAGAATAATACACAAACAAGGAGAGGATTAGAAAAAGAAATAGAAGAAATGGTACTACAGAGTTTCAAATGTAAGCATATCACATGAGATCACAAAACAATTATTTATTTTAATTTAATTTAAATTAATTATGTATTTCATTATATTTCTACCCACCATCCTCCTCCCAATGGCAGCTCGGGGTGGCTCACAAATAACAAAATATAAAATACACATAAATATAAATACAAAGTATAAAATACATATAAATACTAATCAAATAATAATAAAACATTCAATAACAGAAAGTGGAGTGAAACTAACCACTCCCCAACCCACCGTCGACCCTCACCTGTCTCCCTCACCGAAAGCCTGGTGGAACAGCCAAGTCTTACACTGTCTTCGGAAAGAGGGGAGGTCTGAGGCCATGTGGACCTCCATTGGCAGGTACTTCCATGGCCTAAGGGTGGCCAGAAAGAACGCCCTCCCCATGGTCACCACCCAAAACTCATGGGACCTTGATTTTGGTGCCTTGGATGACTGCAGGGGCCATTCCAGGACCCAGGGGTTGGGGGTGAGGCGGCCCCACAGGTAGGCAGGTCCCAAGCTGTATAGGGCTTTATAGGTCAAAACTAACACTTCGAATTGGGCCCGGAAGACTTTAGGCAGACAGTGCAGAGAGCAGACCACTGGTGTAATGTGCATGCGACAATCTGTCCCTGAGAGGAGACAATCCGCAGCATTCTGCACCAGATGCTCTGAACCGTCTTTGAACAGTCTCTGAACTGTCACCAACGGTAACCCCATGTACAGCAATGTGAACTATTCCAATCTTGTGGTGATGAAAGCATGGATGATTGTGGCCGGGTCAGATTCCAAGACATAAGGACAAAGCAATCGCACAGCTGCCACATGGACATCCAGGCAAAGCTATGAGTCAAGGAGCAACCCCCCAGACTACAGACCTGAGGGACAAACGGAGATCAAACCCCAAAAATGGTGGGGCTCAACCCTCCCTCAGCCCCACCCCCAACATGCAATTGTATGAACTGCTGGTAAGATTAATTGTTTGCAGGTCTCTTTTATTTCCTTTATCACAGGTATGTCTGGAAACAGTCCTAATAAAGCTATTTGTGGAGTCATTGGGAGATGAACACCAAATATATTTTCCAGGTGTGGCCAGACAGCATTCCATAGTTGCATAACCCTAGGGCATGACCATTAGGGATGTGCAAACGTGGTTCGGATGGATGGAGTTCGGACTGAACTCGGCATGTTCGGTGGACCAAACTGAACTCCCGAACCGAATGTTCGAACTTGTGAACAGTTTGGAAAAGTTTGAAAAAGTTTGGATGAGTTTGGGTGGGAAAAACGTGCTAAACAAGCCCTGGGAGGAGGGGGGACAGCTCATGAGCAGACTTCCTGGCACCAAGGGTGGAGAGGCTTGGAATGCCAGCCTGCGTGTCCCATCATTGAAGGCTGCCATTGGCCAGAGGCTAACCTGCATGGAGCCAATGGGGCTTGTGGAAAGGCGGACACAGCAAAGAAACAAAACTCATTGCCCTCCCCCCTTCCAAATCCTTCTGAGCTAGCCACTGATCCTTTCAGCAGCATTTTCAGAAGTGTCCCTCTCCCAGCAGTTTGTGTTTCCTCCCCAATACAGTGCCATCCTCCTCCTATTCACCCATTACCACACATTTACATACCTAGATTCATTTATTTACTTTAGATTAGATAGATTTAGGAGTTATTTTTTTATTTTACCCGCTCCTGTGTTCCCTGTGTTCAATCTTCCTCCCTCCCCCCTCCATTGAATCTTTTCCCTCTCCCTCTATATATATTCCATCCCTGATTCCCTTCCCCTGTTTTTTTATTCATTTAGAGTAGCATTAGATTGATTTAGGTTTCATTTCATTTTTGTACCCCTCCTTGTGTTGTTTGTGATTACCCCCATCCCATATATATCTATATAGATAGATTAGATTAGAGATAGTAGATAGTTGTAGGAGTTAGCTTAGTGATAGAGATAGAGATAGTGTTTAGTGATTTAGTTTTAGTGTTTGTAGGACTAGGCCTTTGTAGTAGGGATGTGCGACGCGGTTTGGAATATCGGAGTTCGGACCGAACTCGGTTTCTTCAGACGTCCGAACCGAACTTCCAAACCGAATGGCCGAACCGAACGGCCGAACCAAACCTAAAAACAAGCGGACAGTTTGTTCGTGTTCGGCCACGTTTGGTTGAGTTCAGTTGGGAAAAATATGACTGGAAGGTCCAGGGAGGGGGAGGTAGCTGAGGAGCAGACTTCCTGGTACCGGGGGTAGAGAGGCTTGGAGTAGCAGCCAGTGTGCCCAATCACCTTTCTTTTTCAACTGAACACTGGCTTCACAGTCTGCGATTGGCCAGGGGCTAGGCTGCACAAAGCCAATCGAGTCTTACGGTAAGGCGAGGGACACAAATAAAATACTCTTTGCCCTGCCCCTTTCCCAACACCTTCTGAGCTAGCCACTGATCCTGTCATCAGGCGTTTTCAGAAGGCTCCCTGACTCCCAGCAGTTTGCTTCGCTCATCCATTCCCAATCCTCCTCCTATTTCACCCATCCAACAGATTTACCTCCCTATTATCATTTAGTTAGATTATATTAGATAGATTTAGCTGTTATTTTCATTTTTTATGCCTCTCTGTGTTCTATATCCCTACCCTCCATTGAACCCATTCCTTTCCCTCTCCCTCCATATTCCATTCCTCATTCCATTCCCCTGGTTTTTGCTTTATCAGAGTAGGATTAGATTGATTTAGGTTTTATTTCAGTTTCTGTACCCCTCCCTGTGTTTTTTTGAGTTGTCTGTGTCCCCCCCACCCATCCCTGTGTAATATTGTGTGTGGATAGATAGATAGATAGATAGATAGATAGATAGAGAGAGAGAGAGAGAGAGAGATTATAGTAGTTGTTAGGTAGGATTATCGTTAGCTATTACAGTCAAGTTAGCTTAGTTTATAGAGATACAGTGATCTAGTTTTAGAGTGTGTTTTTTATATTCCATTAGTTCCATAGGTTTTATAATAGTTATTAGATAGTTAGACAGCAGTTAGATTTAGTGTAAGATAGATAGATAGATAGATAGATAGATAGATAGATAGATTATTTGATAAAAATTGTAAAAAAATAAAATATATATATTTTTAATATACTTGTGTGTGGTTTGGAGAAATGAAGAAGGGAGGTATGAGAGAGGGCGAGGCCGCTCTGCTGCCTGTAAGACGTGGTAGGGGCCATGACATCAGAGTGCCAGCAGTGGGCAGAAGCTGCAACCCAAGCACATCACCATGCCCCAAGCTTCGAAGGTCTGATGTTGGGTCTCGCTCTCCCAGTACTAACGGCCAAGGGTTTGGGCGTTGCCTCCTGGCAGTGGAAGAGGCTGTGGTGATTGTGTCATCTGTGGCAGCAGGCAATTCAGGGGACGAAGTATCCCATGGACCAGCATTGTCCCCTGACTCCCTCATTGTAGAGATTGATCTCAGCCTGGCTGGTAGAGGCAAGGCCCGATCCCCGGGCACTGGCAGCAGGGAGAAGTAGCAGCAGCACCAGTGGCAGCAGGATGAGCAGCATCAGCACCCCTACTGCCAACAGCTCCTCCTCTATGTGGCCTACAAAAGGGCAGGGACTGACAGCGTGGCTGAAGGCAGTGTAGGCGGTGGTGCCCAGGGACAGCTATGAGAGGGAGTACGACGGCACCTCAGCAGCAGTTGATACCTACCTGGATGAGGAGCCATGTGTCGATCCCAGAAGTGATCCCTTGGCCTACTCAGCTGGCAAGACCAACGTGTGGCCAACCCTCTCCAAAGTGGCCAGGGGATTACTGTCATGTCCACCAACCAGTGTCCCCAGCAAGTGGGTGTTCTCTCTGGTGGGGGACATTTGCTGCCCCCATCGGATGAGACTAGGGGCCAAGTTGGTAGAGCAGTTGCTCTTCTTGAAGGTCAATCTTCCACTGTTGGGATTCCCCGAGCCACTCCTGGACAAGGAGTAATGATGGAGTAGCACACATACCATGCCATGCCACGGGCTGACTTCGGAAGGGGCTCCTTGTCAATAAGGGCTGCTGCTGCTGTGCTGAGGTGCTGTCCCTCCCTTCCACTACTTCAGTGGTACTCTTCCTGCTCCCACCACCCTCCCTCCCTCCCTCCCTCCCTCCTTCTCTCTCTCTCTCTCTCTCTCTCTCTCTCTCTCTCTCTCTCTCTCTCTCTNNCTCTCTCTCTCTCTCTCTCTCTCTCTCTCTCTCTCTCTCTCTTTCTTTCATACTATACGGCCTTGGCTGACCTATCTGTCTGACTGCATGCTTCAGGGTGGCATTGTGAAACTGTAAGCCTGCCAGCTGGCCTCTAGCTAGACGATCTCAGCCTGCCTATCTCGTGGCTGTCTCGTGCTCACTGCACAGTCTTTGCCAGCCTATCTAAGTGTCCTGCCAAGGTCCCAGCCTGCCTTCTCTACTGCCTCTCATACCACACTGCCTGCCCGTCCTCCCAGGTTGCAAAACTTGAACACTGCCTCAGTATGCCTTCCTTCTGCTCATGCCACACTGCCTGCCTGCCTGCCCGCCCGCCGGCCCGCCATGGTTGCAAAGCTCAAAACCTGCCTCAGTATGCCTGCCTTCTGTCCATGCCATGCTGCCTGCCTGCGCACCCACACAGGTAGCAAAGCTTGAACTCTGCCTCAGTATGCCTGCCTCTCATGACACAGTGCCTGTCTGCCTACCCTGGAAAACCTAGGTGATGTGCACCACTGGTCTGAAAATCCTGCCGCTGCTGTCTGCTGGTTCATGGGTGCTCTGCTCTGGCCAATCCAAATGTGCCCACACAATCCTGGTGCTGCCATCTGCTGCTGTATGGGAGGTCTTCCCTGGAAAATCTAACCATCCTGGCTCCATGGGTGCTGTGTACAGGCAAATCCTGCTGCTGTTGTCTCTGCTGTTCCATGGGTTCTGTGTCCGGTCATTCCAATGTCTGCTGCTGCTACTGCCAATGCTGCCTCTGCTGTCTGTGCCACAGGTTCTGTGCCCAGTCAGTCCAATGTCTGCTGCTGCTACTACCAATGCTGCCTCTGCTGTCCGTGCCACTGGTTCTGTGCACGGGTAATACAATGTCTGCTGCTGCTACTGCCAATGCTGCCTCTGGTGTCCATGCCACGGGTTCTGTGACCGGGCAGTCCAATATATGCACCAGTTGCAAATGATGGGAAATGCAATGTCTGCTGCCAATTCTGCCTCAGCTCTCTGTGCCATGGGTTCTGTGCCCCAGAAATCCAATGTCTGATGCTGCTGCCAATGCCCCCTATACTGTATGTGCCATGAGTTCTGGGGCCTGTCATTCCACTCACAGAGAACCATCATTCAACTGCGTCAAGAAACAGCAACTCCAGTTCCAGGACCCACTGTCAGGGTTCGGGGGCCTACATTACAGGCAGGGAGGGCTGTCCATCCACCGTATCCAGAAGCTGCCAGCCTGCCACTCATCTGCTCACAGGGCACTGTCAATCCTGCTGCTGCTGTCTTCTGTGTCACAGGTACTGTGCCCTGGCAATCCAAGGTCTGCCACTGGCAATGGCAACTCTGCTGTACCATGGGTTCTGCTCCAGAAATCCAATGTCTGCCAATGCTGCCAATGCCGCCTATGCTGTATGTGCCACAGGTTCTGCCCAAGCAACCCAATGTCTGCTTCTGCTGCTGGTATTGTACATCAACCATTTCCTCCTATATCTTGTAGACTGCAATAGCTCGGATGAGTGCGCCGGCAGGCAGGGGCTGGGTGAACATTACGATGGGGCAGAATGGGAGATCCTGTACCAGACTCCCTTTCAATTGGCTGTGGGCAACTGAGGCTATCGGCAATTGCCTGTAGCTTTGGAACGGTGCTCGCCTATCTCTTAGGATTGACTGTTTGCACATCCCTACAGATCCTAGTCCTTGCTACTTCACAGATTTGTCCAATGGCACATATCCGGTTGTTCAACCTGCATTTCATGCTGAGTTCCATGAGGATTTCTGCCGTGATGAACTCAGTTTCCTTGCCTTCCAATGATTTGGAGCTCATCTGGGATGATCTCAATCCTAAAATAATCTTAAACTTTTCCTTCAGGCCAGGATCCTTGTTCTGTGGCTTTGCCTTGGTTAGCAAAAAAGTTCCAGGGAACTTCCACCCTCTCCAGCCATCAGGTACCTGCCCCTACCCAGCCCCCTTATCCCTGTCCCTTCATCATTCTTAGCCTGGACCTCAATGCTCTTGGATTTTAAGGTGCTGATGGCTCCCATGCATGGGGCCATCAATAAAGTATGTCATGCAAGGCGTGTAGATTAGCAGGGTCATGCCAATGGGTGACAATCAGGGTTGATGGGGATTGGTCACGTGACATTATACCCATATGTTTGTGTCTCTGTTACAGTTATTTAGCATGTGGGTATTTAGGTAGGTGTGGGTGGGGAGTATTACTTGCTTTCCTGTCTCACTTCAGTCTCTAGACCTCCTTCCATTTGTCGTCATTCCACTCATGGAGATGGCCCCCAGGCCTTGGCCTATATGCTGTCCGTGCCAAGGATTCTGTACCATGGCCATCAATGTCTGCTGCTTCCAGTGCCAATGGCCCCCAGGCCAGATCTATATGCTGTCTGTGCCCTGATGCCATGGCATCAAGAACCAGCTGCTGCCAATGGCTCCCAGGCCTATATGCTGTCTGTGCCAAGAGTTCTGTCCCCTGCCAACCCACCATCTTCTGCTGCTGCCAATGGCCCCCAGGCCTATATGCTGTCTGTGCCAAGGGTTCTGTACCCCAGCTTGCCACCAAGCTCAAAGCCTGCCTCAGCCCACCTTCCTGACTATCATGCCAAGGTTCCCGTCTACCCATCCAGGTTGCTACCAAGAGAGATAGAGAGAGAGATAGTGTGTCTCCCCACTACTAGAAGGAGACAGACACCATCCCACCCATGCTGTCACCTGCACTATATGGCCAGAGAGAGAGAGAGAGGCTCCCCACTAGAATGAGAGATGTGGTGGAGGGGAGGCCAGCTCAAGCTGCCACCTGCCAGAACCAGGAAGAACTCCCATCTGTGCTCATGCACCCGATGCCCACATTCAGCAGCAAACCAACCAGAATGAGATGGAATATACCATATAACACAATTAATTATATTTCTTTCTTGCTTGCTTGCTTTATTTAAAATTTATATCCCTCCCCTCCTGCTCTCAGGGCAGCCCGGACCGGCAACCAACATTCAATAAAAATATAAAAAATTTTAAAACAATTTAAAATTACAATATGTGGGGGGAACCCCACCTCCCACCCCACCAAAAGCCTGATGGAACAGCTAGGTCTTACATACACACTGAAACAACAGGAGAGTGGAAGCCAACCGAGCCTCCTCTGGGAATGAATTCCACAGCACAGGGGTGGCCACTGAAAAAGATATAACATCGGTGGCCACCCACCTCACCCGGGAAACCTCCAAAAAGGCTCCCACAGATGATCTCAAGGGTTGAACAGGCCTATGGGGAGTGAGGCAGTCCTGCAGATAATCAGGGCCCAGGCCATGAAGGGCTTTAAAGGTTAAAACCAGCACCTTGAACCTGGCCCAGTACTTTATAGGCAGCCAGTGCAGAGCCCAGAGCACTGGTGTCGTGTGCTCCCTGCATCCCGCATTCTACACCAGCTGCAGCCTCCGGATCAGCCTCTCGGGCAGCCCCACATAGAGCACGTTGCAGTAATCTAGCCTCGAGGTGATGAAGGCATGGATGACAGTGGCGAGGTCGGAGTCTGAGAGATACGGCCGAAGCTGCCGGACAAGATGTAACTGCCGAAATGCACTCCCCACCACGGCCGCAACCAGAGATTCCAGACTGAGCCACGAATCGAGGAGCACACCCAGACTCCATACTTGAGAGACCCTGGGAGGGTGAACCCCTCAACAAGAGGATATCCAACCACCCCCAGGTCCCCCAAGCCCTCACCTACCAACATCACCTCCGTCTTGTCAGGATTCAATTGCAGATAGATTGACCTCATCTAAGCCCCCACAGCTGACAGGCACTGGGGAGAATAAGGAGACTGCATGGTTTGAGTCGCTGGAAAAGGAGAGGTAGAGCTGAGTGTCATCAGCATACCGATGGCACTGCGTGCCCTGAAACCCCCTCACGATCTCCCCTATATGTGCCTGCCTGCCTGTCTGTGTTCCTGTACCTGCTGCTACCACCTGTCGCACGATTGAATGAAGTGTGCCCAACCATGCACTAATTCTAAAGACATAACATTTTTAATTAAACTCACATAGGCTGTCATTCCATTGTACCTGAATCAGTCATGCCTGCCCATCCCAGGAACCATCATTCCAGTCATTGGGGACTGCATTCCATTCCACTGCATCCAGAAGCCTAGTGCCAGCATGCCAGCCTGCCCCCCCCAACAGCCTACTCCTCTGCACCCACCCATGGATGGCCGCTGAAGCGGTTGGAAATAAAAGCCCCTTCAACCACCAGCTCCTTTGCCTGCTGCCTCTTGCCAAGGAGCCTGTCTCTCTTTCTAGGGATGTGCGAACAGAACCAAGTTCAGAAATTCAGTTTGGTTTGGTTCAGTTTGAAAATTGAGTTCGGTGATGATGCCTCTAGTCCTCCCTCCTTGGGGTGCTGCTATGGAGGGATGGCAAATGGAGAGACCCTGGCTGTCACATGCAAATCCTGCCCTCCTTTAGGTGCTTGGGATGGCAATGGAGGGACCCTGGATGGCACGTGCAAATTCTGACCTTATTTGGGGGTGCTTAGGGATGGAAACTGGAGAGTGGAGACCCTTTCCAGGGATGACTGGCAGGCACATGTTTGGGTGGGGGTACTGCTCATGCTCGTGCCTGACTGCTGGAAGAGCCCACCACACTACAGTACCCTCTCTCTCTGTGGCAGACATCTTATGCCACCCGTTGATGCCCACTGTTTGTGCCTGACTGATGCCCACCACCCAAGCACCCACCCGTACTCCAGTGAGCTTGCTCTAACAGATAGAGCCTTGTCCTCAAAGTAAAAAAAAAGTTTACAAACCTGGCAGCACCTCCTGTGCCCACCGCTTGCTTCTCATCTGAGGAGCTGGCCACCACCACTGACGGTCCAGGGGTTTAGCCAGCAATCGCTTCCTCCTCCTCCTCGTCCACACCACCCCCAAGTCGGCCCCCAGCCGGGGAATCAAGACAACAGTTTTCTTCATTTATTTTTATTTTTTTAAAAGCACACACACAGACCAACACACAGATCAACAACAACAGTCACCCACCAACACTCACCAACCAAAACGACACAGCCAAACCAAACACAAACAGCCAAAACACATGAAACCGAACAGTCAGCCAGACAAACACACACTCTCTCACCACACAGCTCCGCATGCACTCGAATTTCCAGTTTCGGCGCGATCACAGGATCTCGTGATACCTTTTTCCAAACGCCCAAACCGATCCAAACACGCCCGTGCTGAACAGCCGAACTTGAACTCAGCTGACAAACCAAACGCCCAAAACCGAACCGCAATCTGTTCGCCCATTCCTACCTGCTGTCCGTCACCAGTTGCACCTGATGCAAGGTGACTTTCTGCTCAAGAAGCCTCTTGAGCATCAGGAAGGTCGAATTCCATGGTGTGGGCACATCCTGCACCAGCTGGTGCACTGGGGAGCTTTGCTCTGCCTGCTTTGCCCGGAGGAGGTCTCTGCCCTTCATGCTCCAGTTAAAGAAACCGGCCAGCTTCCTCCCCCGCTCGTTCAGGGAGCTAAGGGTGCCGGCCCCAATCCCCTTCTCCCCCAGGCCCAGAATAGCATCCCTGACCACCAGGTGAAGGGTGGCCCACCTATACCCTGCTTCGGGACCCCTCCTGCCACTCCCAAATTCTGCTTCCAGGTCCTGCCACCAGTGAACCATCACTGTCAGGTAGACGTGATGCACATTTCAACTCGACCACAAGTCTTTGGTGAAGTGGATGGTGGCACCCCCAGCCCCTGCCAGCTTCTCCTTCACCCACTCCTTTAAAGCCCGGTACAAGGCTGGCACCACATGCCGACTCAGGTGGTTCACGAGGGCAGCTTAAACTGGGCGGTCAGAAAGCCAATCAGGCTCCTAAACCACATGTCTCTGACCACCAAGAAGGGCTGCCCATCCAGCACGATCATTTCCTCCAACTTGAACATGCCTTTTAGTTGAAAGCCACACCGCCCTCCATGTCCTGCAGCTGCTAATGGACTTGGCATCTGTCCCCACCCCAGCTCCTTCATGGTGTACTGCCAATGATGCTGCTGCTGCCGCTGCTGCTGCATTTCTCCATAGCAGCAATACCACTCCTGCTGATAGAGGTAGCTGCTCGAGGACGCTTGCCATCTGATGGAGGCAGATGACTGGCCACTGCAGTCGGGAACTTGGTGGCGTACACTGCATCCACTGAGCTGCACAGCGCTGTGGCATGCCTTCAGATGCCTCACCATGGTAGTTGTGTCAAGGTTGGTGATCACCTGCCCGCACTTCACCACCTTCTGGAACAAATTGTACTGTACCTCCCTGAGATCATCCACCCGCACAAACTTAAAATGTGCACATGATTTTTTGCCCCCTCCTGCCTTCTGGCCCTCACCAGGTGATGCATCACTGAAAGCACTGATGGGAGGGGCAGAACATGGTGGTGACACAGCTTTCAGAGGGACAGCCATCACCTCAGCACCAGACATCTCCTCCACAGGACTAGAATCTGCCTCACTGTCCCCAATCTGATATATGTTCCCCCGCAAAGGGGAGTACTGGGACCCTGATGCTGATAGACTGCCCATGCTGCTGCCACTCTCCCTGTGCCCCCTATAGTTGCTGCTGCTGCTGCTGCTGCTGCTGCTGCTCCTCCTCCTCTCCCTGCTGCCATTGCCTGGGGATCGGGCCCTGCCTCTAGCAGCCGTGGTGTGATCCATCAGCCCTGGACTGCTGGGGATCACATAAATAATGGGGGACAATGGTGGCCCATGATCAGCATCCGACCCACAAGCACCTGCACCTGCTCTTGCAGCCGCAGTGGAGACAGCCACAGCCTCCTGGACTGCAGGTCTTCCAGTGCCCTGCGTGGCAGTGGAGGATGCTGGGAGGAGGCGACACCGAACCACACCCTTAGTGCCACTGTTGGGAGCCTCTGAAGCCTGTCTGCCAAAATCAGGCCTGTGCAGTTTGGGGTGTGGTGATGGACTCAGGCTGCTGCTGCTGCCTGTTGCCACTCCGCTGGCACGACCCCTGTCACCTCTGTCACATGCCCCATTGCCTGCCTTATGTGACTCTCCTGCTTCCCTTTTCCATTTTTCCCACCCAAAGAATGCAGAGGAAGATTTTCTAGTTTTTAAATTATTTATTCAAATTTGTAATCTAATATTATATATATTTACACTAACTCTAACTGCTATTAACTATTCTAAAACCTATGGAACTAAATGGAATATTATCTAATATGTACAAAGGCCTAGTCCTACAAACACTATAAAATATTAAAACTGATTCACTACACACTATCTCTATCTCTATCTCTATAACTAAGCCAACTCCTACATCTATCTATCTATCTACACACAGTGATGTGGGGGGGACGGACACAGACAGCTCACAACAAACAACACAGGGAGGGGTAGAAAACTGAAATGAAACCTAAATCAATCTAATCCTACTGTAAATAAATCCAAAAACAGGGGAAGGGAATCAGCGATGGAATATATACAGGGAGGAGGGAAGGATTCAATGGAGGGTAGGGAGAAAGAACACAGGGAGGGGTAAAAAATAAAAACAACACCTAAATCGATCTAATCTAATCTAAATAAATGCAACTATGGAGGTAAATGTGTGGAAATGGGTGAAACAGAAGGAGGATGGCAATGGATTGGGAGGAGCACAAACTGCTGGGAGAGTGAGAGTTCTGAAAACGCCTGCTGACAGGATCAGAATGATATGGAAGCGGGGGGAGGGCAATTATTTTTGTTACTTGCTGTGCCCACCCTAGCACAAGCCCCATTGGCTCTGTGCAGCCTAGCCCATTGCCAATCGCAGACTGCCAAGCCAGTGCTCTGAGGAAAAGAGGGATCATGATTGGGCAGGCTGGCTGCTAGTCCAAGCCTCTCCACCCCTCCTCAGATGCCCCCCCCCCTTTCTGGGCCTGTCAGCCCTGGTTTTCCTACCTGAATGCCCCTGAANAAAAGAGGGATCATGATTGGGCAGGCTGGCTGCTAGTCCAAGCCTCTCCACCCCTCCTCAGATGCCCCCCCCCCTTTCCTGGGCCTGCCAGCCAGGGTTTTTCCCTCCTGATCGCTGCCTGAACTCATCCGAACCCGGCTGAACTGTTCAGAAGTTTTGGCCTTTGGTTCGGGCATTTGGTTTGGCTGTCCAAACTGCCCGAGTTTGGACCCAACTCCAAGCATCCGAACTGCATTTGCACATTCCTAGAGAATGGTAACTTTCTGTTTACCCACAGAGCAGATACAGCACAGTGCAAGGATTCACACACTGCTTGCTACGACATCTGAAGTTTAACCTGGAAGAATCACGTGTAAATCTGAAGAGATGGCTACTTTTAAAACCTATTCTGTTCTTGACTGGTAATCCAAACTGTCAAATGGGAGTGCCATTTGTGAGCTTGTTTCTAGTGTGGACACCAGACCACTGAGAAGAGGACAATTTCACAATCACAACTGATGAAAAGTTCCTTATTGTACTGTTAATCTATTAAAATCAGCAGCTCTTAAACTGCAGATAATAATCACCTTTAATTGTGATTACTATCTGCATTGTGCCAGACTGAGTATGCCTAGCATCATTCATCTCAGTCCACACTCCATTAATCTCAATCAATATCCTTTGGATTTCTGACTCTGTTTCCATGGAATCTGGCAATTTTCCAAGACAAGTTCTCAACTTGCAGGTTGTGGCTCTTAGAGGAGTTGCAAAAAGGTTTAAGTTGGTCATGGCCACATATTGCTAAACAGAAGGGTGCTCTCAGGGGAGAGGGTCATTGGTGAAGAAGTCCCAATGTGGAAAAGTGAACTCAAGAACCGTAGTCATATGGAAGAAATTTCTTGGGTATGGTAGTAGTTGAGAACTGCTGCCCTAAGCCATCTAGAATTACCATAATTTTTCCAGTATGGAGATATGTTCAGTATCACAGAGAATGACAGAAAAATGTGCATAGAATATCACTCTATGGGTGCCCTGTAACATGTATAATAAAATGTAGCACCATTTATCAGTGTCAGAGTGTCTGTGTGAAAAGGGCCATAGATATTTCCTTGATAAGTAGCAAGTGGATACTCTTTAACTTGGTGTCACGGGATTCAGTACCATGCAGCTTCTTTTCACACACCACTCAGTTGCACAGGAGATGTTGTCTAAATGAAAACTTAAAAGTGTATTCAAACAATGCTCCTTCAGAGTGAGTAGTAACCCAAACACACATTCTGACAGTTATGTGAAATCCCTACTATTTTTTTAGCCCCTTGAGGATTTTCTGCCACTTGATGCAAAGGGTTTCCTACAGTGAGTCTGACTCTCTTGAGTAGCAATGCTTGACTGGATATCCCTGGAGCAAGCTTCTCTTTTCAATATATCATTTCTTGATAGTCACTACCTACTTCCAAATGACCATAGAGCTATGGCCAAAGAGTCCTGGAGAATAGACCTCCACTGCATGCTCCACGCTACTTTCTTTTTGTTGCATGCAGGGATATCACAAGGGTATTCCATGGGAGATACCTCAGGGGAGTAGGGAGGGAGAGGATGTGAAATGCGGAGCAATCTGCAGTTGTGTAATAGCATTGCTACAGGACAAGGAACTCATAGGTTAAGGAACATGGAGTGTATTTACACAGGGGAAGATCATTCACAAGTGCAACACAGGGAAAAGGTTATGGCATGTGATCCAAGGTGCTGGGGTTTGTTGGCGCATCCAGAATGAGACAAGGGCAACATTATTGGATTTAAATGGACGCACTCTTTATTCAAATTGGAATTCGGAATTAGGTCGCTGGGGTAATTGCCCTATGGCAATTCAGGTCCAGTGCCAATAAACACAACTACTTAACCATAACAACGGAGGGGAGTGGCTTGGATGTGCCCTCCAATGCCATCCCTGATTGCTTACCTCAAACGTCTCCCCTCAGAGCTTGACTAACTGCTGCCGCCAGAGGGGACCGTGTCCTTTCGTACGGAAGTAAGGAATTGAGGTGCTGCCAGCTTGGGTACCATGCTTGTCCCTGCCCACATTTGCCATACACCCCTCTCAGGGAGGCTAACCCTGGCGCTGGCTGTTCCCTGTTCTGTACCTGGTGTTACCTCCCCATCTCTCAGGGAGATGACTCCTCAGACTATATATTTCTTACCAGAAAACTCAATACAGCACTGGACCCCTGCAAGAGTGCGACAAGAACCTCAATATAACTACAAAAAAACCATCCCTCTAGTCCTGGCATCCTAACAAAAGATCAGCCCAATTATTAAAGACACTGCAAGGAAGGCGAAAAACAAGAACTATTTTGTCCAATGTAGTGTTCCCACAAAAATTCCTTCCTGGCCCCTATTGGCAACCGGTTGTTACCTGCAGTGCCCCTGGGAGGGAGGGTTGGGGCTTACTCATCCACTCCGAGCTCTGAATGAGCTGGAAGGGGCGCAGCGGGTGGGAAGGCCCCGCCCAACTCCCTGCTCGAGAAGAGGAGGAGCCCCCAAGCCTGCACCTGTCCATTGGATATAGCCCCTGTTGCTTGGCAACCCTGGCCGGGCTGCCATTCTTCCTGCCACGGCACGGCTATCTGCCCAGCATCTATTCCGGCTGCAGCCAGCTTGCTGCAGGGGGGAGCATGAGCTTCTCCTCCTTGCCCCATTCCCCAACAGGAGTGCAACAAGAGTCCCTAGTGGCCACCTTTAAGGCTGGCCAAGGACCTTTTCCAGGACTGGTTCACATACTGAACAGGGTGGACACCCCCTAGTGCTCTTGCATTCTGCTGATCTTGGTAGGCGGGAGGAGTGCTCCTCCACCCTGATATACCCAGCCTCTATGATAAGTTTCAGGCTGAAATTTGCAATGCAGGGGATGGTGGACACCTGCAATTTTTTTGGGTGGTAAAACAACTCAGACCAGCCCTGGATTTTCTCCAATTTACACTCATGCAAACCCAGGTGCTTTATGAACGAGCCTTTAATGAGTTAGATAACACCCAAGTATGAAGATATAATGTTTGTTTAACTATTACTTAGGGTAATTGGCATCTAGTTGAACAAAAAAAATCAAAGAGCTGATCCAGATGCATACATACAAGCACCTAAATGTCTGCCTTTCAATCCAGACCAGAATCTGAAAGGAAGAACATTTAAAAAAACCCAACCATGTAGAAAGGAAAGGAAAAAAAGAAATGCACCATTTTAAAGGTTAATTTTTCTTCTCCTTTAGTGCCTTAGAGTCCACAGCAGTAGTCAAGATTAACATTGGAGTAACTCTATTCATCCTGCTAATAGAGTAACACCAATATTGGAATAGCTCATTTGTGAACCCAGCCCTTAAGTTGTTTTTGGCAGGCATGCTACAGCAGGGGGCTGATTTGACTTTTAGTGTGTCTGCACAAATCTCTCCTGTACTCGTACACCAAGAAAGGATGAGTTGTAAAATTGCAATAAGGATGTTTTATTTCTCAGTTTCCTTCCCTTTTCTAGCCAATTAACTATGCCTATTAATTGTGATCCCAGGCAAAAGAAAGCCAAGTATTCTCTCCACTAGTCTCCACTAAAATTCAACAGTGCAGTAAATGTTTCTTCCTTGTGTATTTGCCCTTCACTTTGGAGTTTTCGGAATTTATCTTACTATTAGAGCTGAAAAGGTTATTTGCTACAATTCAGCATAAAGCGAGATCTATGGAATGCTCTGAAAAGACCAGATACTGAGCAGTATCCATTTATTGTTCAACAGATTAAGTTGTTAACCATTTTGCCAATTTATCATATTACCGCACAATACCACAGTGTGCCATTTTCTATATTGCCATCTACTATATTACTCTTTAATATACTGCCATTTACCATTTGCCCACAATGGTAAACAATGAGTAAACTTTCCTGTTTACTCTCTCCCCCTCTTAACCTTGGGTGATTTCAGATGTTATGCAGTCCCAATTCACCACAGTGGATTCCCAGCGGTGGTGAGTTGCCAAACCACCCCGCGTGGTCCAGGGAGGCCCTGATCAGATGTGACGGGACTGGGACCACAGCAGGGAATCGGACCAAAAGACCATGGCCTGGGGCAGCACAACAGATGTGACGCCAATTCCTGGCCGTGGTCAAAACATCCAGAAGGCACTGTGGAGGGGCGGGAGGCAGACTGAGCTGACTGAGGACAAAGGAAGCCAAAAGCACCAAAAGCAAATGCCCACACAAGGGAAACAGGAAGGGAGGGGGAGGAGGGAGAAGAGCCGGTGAGGTGGCACACACAGCAGGCACAGAGAAAATGAGGTCACAGTGGAACACACAGTACAAACACACGCTCAGGCACATACACACCCATATGGGAAAGGAAGGGAAGGGAAGGGGGGACACAGCAGGACACACAACACACACGGCACAATGGTAAAAGGGGGGGGACCAGGGTCAGGGAAGCAGGGGGGGAACAGCCTGGGGGCAGAACTGGATGTGGGGAACAGCATCCAGAACCCCCACAACAGCACAGCCTGCACGGGCACCCCCACAGCTACACAGGCAGTCCTGGAATAGGGGGACTCCGCATGGGCAGAGCACAGTCACAGGAGAAGGCCACACGGAATAGGGAGCATCCCAGGAATGGTCCAGGAAGCAGACAGACACCCCAAGCGCCAGCGAGGGTGCGATGGATGGGATGGAGGAGAGTTGGAGCCATGCAGCCAGTCCAAATACACACACACACCTGGGAGGATGCCGGGAGGTGCAGTCTCGGGGCCCTAGAACCCTGCAGTCACAGAGTCACCCAAGGGGGGAGGCACGGGCATTGGAGGGATCGCAGGTGGACTAGGAAGGTCAGCAGCACCCTGGGGTGCTGGGTGGCAGCTCGTAGATCAGGACACAGCCACTGGAGAAGGCAGCCATGGAGGGGAACACTGGTTGCAGAGGAGGACAGGGGAGGCCGTGGATGGGGCCCAGAGCCACAGGCAAGGGCAGCAGAACCCCAGGAAGCAGGCAGCACAGCAGCTAGGCTGGGAAGTAATGGAGGGAGCGGGCAGCGACCCACAGCAGCAGGACGGAGGCAGAAGCTCACAGCGGGGCCAGCAACTGGGTCCCAGAAGGCACAGGGGGTCTCACAGTCAGCTGTAGGGGGCTACGAAGGGGCCCGGGGCCAGGTGGCCTGTCAGGTGGATGAAATGGGGCCACTGAAGCATGCCCCGATGGTATCCCAGTGCTGCCATGTGGTGGGCAACCAGGTAGTACACCTTGAAGGGATCCTGCATGGCGAGCCCCACCTGCACATCGGAATGGGACCACACACCAGCCAGTGCTGCCAGCTCCACCTCGGTGGGCTCCGACAAGCATCTGGGGGACATTGAAGGTTATCGAGCTCCAACAGCTGGTGATAGACTGCCCCATGGGACCGCTGGTACCCACGGGCCCCGTGAACACAGCCAAATAAGGACACAACTAGGGCGGGGCCCCCCTCCATCAGACAGGCTGTGTAGGTAGCCAGACTGTACACAGAGAGGGCAGACACGGTCTCCGCTGCTGACCACCCCACATGCACATGCCTCATCTCTGGTATACACCCATTGGGAAAGGGATGCAGGCCCAACGTCTCTGCATGCAGGTGGCAATCGCAGGCACTTGCATCATAGCCAAAGTAGCGTAGCCCGGAGCTCAGACTCGCATAGGCACCAGTGAGGCTGTCAGGGCAGCTCAGGAGCAATTGCATGCCCGGGGATTGGCACAGGTCCTCATGTGCACCCGTCAGTGGACTGCAGTGCTCCGCGAGGAGACTGGCCACCTCCAGTGGTGGAGGGAGACCATGGGTCACGCTGCCCAGATCACTATGCCCATTTCCCGGTGGCTATGGGTCATGGAGTGGACACAGGGGTGGTGGTCTAGGGAGCTGGCTCAGTGGGATGAGGCCACCTGGAGAGCGCACTTTCGGATGGACAGGCACACCCTACTGTGACTCGTGGAGCTGTTAACGCCCTGGATGGAGTGGCTGAACACCCCCATGCGGACCCCCATTCCCATGGTCCAGTGGGTGGCCATCAGGGTCTGGGCACTAGCAGAGCCCAACTCCTGCCGGTCCATCTCGCAGCATTTTGGTGTCGGGGTGAGCACCGTCGCCGGTATCCTGCAAGACATCTGAAAGGCGGTGGAGGGCGTGCTCCTTGACCGAGTTATCCAGCTGGTGGATCAGGAGGCCATGATGGCCAGCTTCATGGCTGGAGGGTTTCCCAACTGCATGGCCACCATGGACGGCACCCACATCAAGATCCTCCACTCCTCAGATGGAGAGGCCGCAGAATATATCAACAGACATGGGTACCACTCCCTGAAGCTGCAGGTGGTCGTGGACCACCGGGGGTGGTTCATATACATTTTCACGGGCCACTCAGGGCACAGCCACGATGCCTGGATCATGATCATCTCACCCTTCTATGCCAGGATGTACCATGGGGAATTTGTGGACATGCGGATGACCCGGATCGAGGGGGTGCTCATGCCCCCCTGCATCCTGGGAGACTCGGCCTATCCCCTCACCCGGTGGTTGATGAAGTCGTACCCGGTCGTCAGGAACCCTGTGGAGGTGCTGTACAATACCCGGCTGTGTGCAAGCAGGATCGTTGTTGAGAGGGCCTTCGGGATCCTCAAGCAGCGCTGGAGGAGCCTCCGGGCCACCTGGACGACACGGTGAAGACCTCAGCCCTGGTGAACGGAGCCTGCTGTGTGCTGCACAATGTGTGTGAGACTGATGGGGCTACCCTCGACTACCCAGTGCCCCGTCACCCTCACAGCCCCGTGCCTCTCTACGTGAACGCAGAGAACCCGGGGAGTACCGGTACACAAAGCGCATCCGTTCAGCCCTGACTAGGCAGATCAGCCGGGAGGCGGAGACGTGAGGGCGCACACCCCACTCTCCAACACCATGGGGCCCCCACCAGCACCCTGGGCACATCCCTCGATGCCCACCCACCCCCAGCCCCATGAATAGAACCATGGAGGTTACTGTGGTACCCATACATTTTTGTGACCACTACCTACAGGTGCCCGCACCACCACCACCACCCACCTCCCTGTGCCATGTCCCCCGCCTCAGGCCACCCTCCCCCTTCACCCCTGTTACCCCATGTTCCCCATGTTTCCAGGGCCACCCCCTCGGCCGCCCTGTGGAGCTCTGGGAGATCCTCTCCCCCCCGCTATCCTTGTCCCCAGCAGTATCCTCGGAGGCCTCGGTGTCCTGAGGGGCAGGTGGTTGTGGGAGGGTGGGAAGACCTGGGGCCGGAGGCCCCCCCCAGGCAGCTGCTCCCTCCAGAGGCCTACAGGGACCGGGAGATGGATGCATGGGCCCAGAGGCGGGGGGGCACTGAAGGACTCAGCATTGGGGCTGGGGCGTACAGGTTGCCTGGTGGGGCAGCTGCCATCACGTACGCGCTCATGGTCCCCACGTGCAGGAGCAGCGAGGTGCCGATGTCGTGGGAGCGGCCCATCTTGGCCGAATGCTTTCTCACCATCCTGTCTATGGCCAGTTCCAGCTCCCCAAATGCCTCCACCTGCCTGCTGTGCTCCCACCTCTGTTCAAGTTGTACCTCCACCTGCAACCTCCAGTCCCTTGACTCTGCTTGTAGCATGGTCCTTTCTGTGGCCTCCTCCATCCGATTGATGACCACGATCATCCACTTGCCCTGTTCAGTGGTTGAGCGGACTATGTCCTCCGCCTGCTCCTCCCTCCAGTGCCATACCTGTGCCTGGTTCTCCCTCATCCATTGCACCGGGGGCACGGGACCAGCTTGCTGGGACCCATTGGGTCACCCTGTTGGGGTACACATTAGGGATTGGTTAGGTGCCCCAGTCACCTGTCCCCTATCCCATGGCATGGCTGGGGGTTTGTGCCCCCCTCGGTGTGGTGGCTGGTGCCCTCCCCCGCTGTTCCCCTGTGCCCAGGCCCCCCTCCTCCACACCACGTGCCCTGGGTCCCCCGCCCGGCCTCCCCTGGCACCCTCCCCCCTCCCACTTACTGGTGCACCTCACTGGGAACCTCTGGCTGTTCCCAGGGTTGCTCTCCACCATCCTCTTCACCCACCTGTCACAGGTGCCGGGGTGTGCTGTGCCCTGTGAGGATATGGGAGGGGTTGGGTGGGGGTGGTCTTAACGTGTCCCCCAATGGCCCCCCATCCCCCTTCCCATGGTCTGGGTTGCCCAGGGTTGCTGGGTGTGGCCCCGTGCCTGGTGTTCCCCTCTCCCCCGTCGGCCCATCCCCCGTACCATCTCCCCTCCCACCCACTTGCTTACCCTCGATGTCAGTCTTGGAGCCCTCCGAGGCCTGTCCCTCTGTGTTACTGGGGTCCCCCTGTGTCCACTGGCTGAGGGTAACCAGTGTGCTGGCCTCGGATTCTCCCGGTAAGGACAGTGGCTGGAGGCTCTTGGGGTTGGTGCACGAGGGGGGCCTTCTGGTCTGCGAGGTCCTGGGGCATTCCTTTTGGGGGTTGGGGCCCCTGGAGCCATTGCCTTATATGGGGCAGTGAGGGGGGGTGTACTTCAGCCCGTTCCCTGCCCTGGACCACTGCGCTCCCCACGAGGTGCGGGGCAACAATTAAGCCCTTCATGTGAAGGGTGTGGTCCAGGGCGTCATAGTAGGGGGCGGTCCGGACTCTGTGCCTGGACCGCAAGTTGTTGTCCCTGATGGCCTTGTACCCCCTCTTGAGCTCCTTGACCTTGGATCGGCACTGGGTCACGGTCCTGTGATGCCCCACCTTCTCCATGTCCCGCACGATCTCCAAGCAGACGTGATTGTTCCTCTGGTTGACCACTAGCTCCAGCTGATGCTCCAGGGTCCCCCAGATCCTGATGAAGTCCTGCGTTTCCCTGTGCCTCCATTGCCCCCCTCAGTGGTACGGCCGTCTCCCACGTGGGCCCTCCCAGTTCTCCTCCTCCTCCTCCTCCTCTTCCTCCTCCACCTGGCCAGCGCCTTCCGCATCCGGGGGCTCAGGCTCCCGGGCCCGTTTCCGTGTCTGTGGATCATGGGTGGGGTTGGTTGCTGGGTTTCCTCAGCCCTGCGGCTCTTCCCCCTGCCCCCCCCGCAGGCCCGCCCACCTCCCTTGGTGCCCCTGTGCTGCACCCCCCCTTCAGTCCCCTTACCCATTTCCGGGGTGCCTCATCCTCCAGTCCGGTTGTCGTCGCCAGGAAGGCCTGTCCCTGCTGCTGCTGCTGCTGTCCCTCCACCGCCTCCATGTGCAGCACAACCACCTCCTCCACCTGCGCCTCCTCCTCCTCCTCCCTTCCTCTCTCGCCCTCCGCTCTCCTGTCCCTTCCACCTTGCTCCAACCCGCCATGTCCCCCTGCTACCGGGTGCCCTTTAAATCTCCCTCCCCGACCTGTGTTGTTGCTCGTTGCCTGGCAGTGACGCTGCATGCTTTGTCCCTGACTGGGAATCATTTTGCTTGATTCCGGTCGTTGGTTGCCATTTAGATGTTACATTTTGTTATTTCCTGGTGGGATTTGCTTTGATCACGCTTTTGGAGATGGTCCAGGCTGGACCTCTGGAAGGGTGGTTTATTTTGTCCCCTGCTGGGGATTGTCTGTGGTGAACATCTGGCGGCTGCCGAACAGATGTTCATGGCCCTTTGGCCCCGCCGCGGGGTTGTGTGTGGTTCACTGTGGTTGACTGTGATCTTGTAACGTCTGAAAACACTGCTAGTTTCAAATGATTAACATTTAGTTATGTGATATGTGGTAATTATGTAGTATTATGGTAATGCATTAATAGAGTACAATACTATACTCTCATAGTACTGTCAACCAGTTAACTGTTGTGGCATTTTTTGGTTATGTGAATAACTGCCAAATTATCCAGCATGGCAGATATTAACCGCGGATACTCATCCTCCTGTTTGGTTCAACTCTACTTCCAATTTTCCTCTCTGCCTATTTTTTTCCATTTAAATCAGTCTCCCTGCTTTCAATTTTTTTCTACCTCTGCTTTGTCTGAATGGCTATCAGTTTTTTTCAATATAATGCCTTTCCTTCATTTTCTAGGGGTCAGTTGTTGTTAGAAGGTTCTTCTGCCATCTTGTACTTTCCTGCTTCTTTAATAAATAACACTTTTGTTGTGTATAGCATTTTTCACCATTTACAAAAGCTGGTTACTATTATTATGCCTATACTATATTTGGGGAAGCTAAAACACCAATAAATTAAGATGTTATGGGCTTGCTGCAGAAATAACTTGATGAAATCCTATTGCCCATGTTGTATAGCAGGTAAGTCTCAGGGGTCAATAAAAGGACAAGCCTTTTTTGGGAGTGGGGGGGCTCGAATCACTTCACCCAAAAAACCCTGTTCATGACCAAATTTAATTTGGTTACCAATATTTCCAAGTTAAATCAAATTCTACTAAATGTCATCAGCTGTTAAACTTAAATCAAATGTACATATGTGGTCTCTGTCTCTCACACACACAGACACACACACACACAATCCCACCCCCATGCACAGAAGAGGCATCCTAGTTTCCCCACCCAAACCTAACAAGTAGGGCCTAAAATCCTACACTTCTTTTTTGTTTCAGATGCAAAATGATAGGTTCATTACTTTAGCCATTATGCTGTTTACTAACTACTAAGATCGGGCAGCTTATAGACTAGGGGAATGTGTTAGATGCAGATAAGTAGGGGATGATCTGGGTCATGTCAGTATTCCTATTTATCTATGCCCATGATATAAATAATATTCCATTGGAAGTGTACGACCTTGTAGCTGTTTTGTGTCACGGGCTAGGTAAAGCTGTATTGTGCTACATTTTAAACTTCATGATGTTTTTGTGTCTTCATCAATGGATTTAACTGATATTTGGTGTTTATTTTTGAAAATCTTAATTTTTTTATTTTTCTGCTTTGAGGTGATGAGTATTTTCTGTTATGTATGGCTATGGCTATAGCGAAAGCTTTGCCCAATAAAAGTTATTCTATTCTAAAAAAAAACAAGTAGGGTCAATGGGCCCCTTGCAAGATAACTCTAGCTGCATAGTCCTTGCCATGTTCTGGATCAGCATGGTGTCAGAGGAGGTAGGCAGCTGCTACTTCTCTTGCAGTTTCACTTTCCTTAGGTCTTCTGCTTGGCAAGGACAAACAGCTAAGCGTCTGGAGTTGGACAAATGCCATACTGCCATTGCCACTACCCATTCTCTCCTCTCTACAGTTGATGGGGTGAGGGAGGAGCTATGTAATGCATGGACTGGGGTCCCTGTACTAAAGCATAGGTAGTGCAGTGGTTAAACTCATCCTGCTCCAAATAGATTTGAGCAACCCTTCTCCTCCCAGTACTTTCAGTTCAGAACAAAGATAAGAGCATCTTCTGGCCTAAGTCTATGAATCTATGAAAATAAATTCAAGTTTTAAAAAGTGATCTTTTAATTTTGGCTGCCTCTGTCTTCAAATTTGCCCAACAAGTCATCAGCAGAGGCAGGAATAAAACACAAAATAAAGCACTCCTACTGTCGTTTTCTAACAATGAGACCTGCTGCCTCTTTTTCATCCCTTTTTGCTTTTTAAAATGTCAGAGGTGTCACATAACAATTATCATCACAGCTATGACACATCTTTAGCCTGAAATCCTGCACCCAACTATTAAAAAATATCAGAGTTACTAATGTACATGGATTCCACTGAACTTAGCCATTGTAGAAACACTCCATTAAAATACAGAGACAATGATGCAGTGCTGAATTGAATTAAGCTGATATTATTTGATTTCTGAACTAAAAGACATGGCAAAAAGAGGTAAAAGATCAAGCTATATGGCTCAGCAGGCCTCTAGACAGATTACAGAGCATGAAGATGAAGTTAATGATGTTATTAGATTCTGACAATGAATAGAGAAACTGAAGTCCATGTGCTGAGGCTTTCAACCTCTAATGGTGTTTACTTATTGAATGTTTAAGAATTTCAGTGTTGTATTGTTATACGGTCTTTGAAGTGAGATAATACTCTGCAGTCTGAACCATCTGAACAAATCACTGTGCATTATTCAGTGGCACTTTTTCTTACTTATTCCAAATTAAAAAAAGCAAAGAGATTTTTCCGTGACAGATTTGCTACTGGCTTCTACCCATAAATTGTGGCAAAATACTTGAAATCGACAGGCCATTACCTGGTTTGGCTCACATTTTAGAAAATATTTTCTTTATATCTCTGAGTTAATGTGGTGCATTCATCACGGCCCACCAAGTTACATTACATTATGAGTGTCATATATGACTATTTTATTTGAAGAAATGTCATAAAACACAAAGCAAAGACTTCTTTTTTTCAGAACAATAACTGAAACAATACATTTTTCTTCAAATACTTCAAAGACCACAAAACTTTTTTAAAAACAAAATTCAGAGAATGGCAGTGGTGGGCAAATCCATAAACGTTTGGCATTAGGTTCTGCTGTGTCCCACAAAGTTAAGAAAATATGCAGAACCCAAACTGGAACACAGCCTCTTCCTTTTCTCCAAATTTTAAAAACAGGCCTCCAACAGGTTGTATTTCATATGAAGAGCTACTGACCTATTTATTTATTTATTTATGTGTATACCCCACTTTCCCCGCAAGGCTCAGGGTGGCTTACAAAATATTTTTTTATAAAATACGTGGAAATACATAACATATAAAAGTCTCCTAAAAATCTCTCTCCACCCCATCTGGAGTACTGCCAACTGTCCAGTGCCCACCTGCCATTATCTCTCTACCAAATATAGTGCCCATCTGCTCTTGGGCACTCTCTGCAAGTTGAATCTGTCATACTTGGGATGCCAATGTTGATGCTTGCTGCTCCTCTGCCTGCCCAATGCCTGCTAGTACCTTCTGATCCTCTGCCTGCCCAATGCCTACTAGTACCTACTGTCGCTGTGCCTGCCTGTTGCCTCACACTGCCTGCTGCTGCTGTGCCTGCCTGCTGCCAGTTTCTCTCCATCTCATATACTGCCATCCTGGGGTGCTCTCTGCAAGTTAAAACCTTGTCATGCTTGGGATTTAAATGTCAATACCTTCTGCTCCTGTTCTCATCTGCTGCCTGCCAGTCTGTATGTCTCTCATACTCTGCCCATCTGTGGGACTCTCTGGAAAATGATACCCTGTGATATCTTTTCTTGTTGTTTGGTAACCAACTGGTTAGGAGGTGAACCCAACTGACTCTGTTATCGGATGGAAGGGGATTTTATGTTCATGATCTTTGGGTCATTAAATGGGTAATCCCTATAAAACAAGCCACCCAGTATTCACCTGATTTAACAGTTTTTGTGCTGTAGAAGTCGACAGCCTAGGTTTTGGGCCCAGATCCTGATCTTGTTAAAACTAGTGTAAATGTGGATTAACTCCATTGATGAAAAGGGAGTTATTCTAGTATAACTGAGATCAGCACCTTGCTTTTTACACAAGGAGAAAGGAGAGGGTGGTGAAAGTTCAGAGAGTTATAGCTGGTGGCTGAGTTTTATCAAGAGGATGCTAATATATTAAGATGCTGGAAGCTTAGACTGCTTTTAAACGAGGAGCGCTGAAACGCCTCCTCAATGCCGCATTAAAGCAAAGCCGCCAGAAGTGACGTTCTCCCTGTTGCCGGCGGCGGCTGGAGACACAGGGCTTTGGAGCAGCGCGTACTTAAGCCTGATAATTGAAGTCTTAAGAATGCGCCGCTCCAAAGCCCCGTGTCTCCAGCTGCCGCCGCCGCCAGCAACGGGGAGAACGTCACTTCTGGCGGCTTTGCTTTAATGCGGCGTTGAGGAGGCGCTTCAGCGCTCCTCGTTTAAAAGCAGCCTTAGAGTGAGCTATTTCCTCCCCCATTTAACGAATGTTGGGGGAAGAGGGGTCCCTGCTCCCCTTTAGAGAAGGACACTGACCTTGGGGTTGTGAGGGGATGGTGTTCCTTCTCTTGTCCTCCAGGGGGAAGGGGCATTTGCGAATGAAACATGGATGGGAATCTGGGGCTGCAAAAATGTATTAGCCCTGCAGTGGGCTCTGCACTGTGCTTCAGGTGTGGTGCTGGCAGTAAAGAGTGGGCAGAGCTTGCTCAGGGATCAGAGAAAAGGCAGAAGCAGCCTGTGTGACCCAATCATTCAAGTTGGCATTTCAGGACAGCAAGTGTACTGCTGTCTTCATCAGTGTACTTTGGAATCTGAAGTGTATGGGATTGGCATCTGAAGTGTATGGCATCTACTTAATGAAGTCCCATTAGCAATGACGTCCCATTGGCATCTGAAGTATATGGATGAAGTATATGATGAAATATATGGTTCTTGGGCTACAATCCTTAAACTACTTGCTCAGGGGAATAGCTAGGTTGGAGCAGGCCCTGGCGCAGAAGATAGAATGGGGCCACTCTGACTTCTCTCTTGAAGTAGGGAATGAAGCTGCATTAGGGAGCATGGGCTCTCCAGCATAGTGGGCCAAAGCAGCATCACCTGTCCCTATTGTAGCTATGCCCTTGTACTTACTCCAAAGTAATGTAATTGATATGCAGTATATTGAACTAAACAATCTTTATTCTGCCCTTACCCATATACATTCAACCCTACTAAAGACAGTGAATTAATATAGATCTAGCTGATTATGGGATGAGGTGAAATAATTTAAAATACTGTGGACAGGGAGATGGAAAATGTAATGGTATAATTGATGATCGGTGGTGTAGTAGTGTAAAGATGAGAACCACATGACTATCATTATAGATAGTTGAAATACTTACAGGTTGAAATCCTGCCAAACTAAAGTTAATTGCAGTTTTGTTTTTGGGACCGGCCTTTGACCCAGAGAAATTCTGTACTGGTGGGGGGAGGAGGGAGGAGTAGAGAATCCTGTAATTAATCACAACTTTAAAAAGAAGATATTTTTCTGCTTCTTCTTCCTCTTGCCAGATTGGCTAAGCATCCAGACATCCAGTCCACACACCAATCTATTGTGCAATGAATTTTCAAGGTACAGTTCTCAGGCTCATCTTCTACCAAACTTTCCTGGATCTGGGCAAATTCATTAATTCTGAATCCTTTCGTGAAACCATTTGCACACTGATCTACTGGGATAGTGGATCATTTCAGTTAATTTCCATGTAGTTCCATTTAGTTATTAAAGATTATAATAGGACTCTTTCATGTCCTTTCTGGAGATGGGAAATTGTTCCAGAAGCATTTCCACAGGATGTCTAAATAAGGATATTTGGTACATTTCTCTTAAAGCTTTGACCCAAGTGGATCTATTTTTATGTTTCTATCACTAAACTTGATGAATCATTGTTTTACATTATACCATGCTTCATTAATCTGAGTCATATTATATTAATGATGTACTGTAATGTAATATGACATCAAATTTTGTTGTAAATATTATTAGAGATGTGTTAGGCAACAGTTAGCACATGCAATGCATCAGCACGAAAATATATCATGCCTGTAGTTATCTGAAACAGCTACTATTCGCAGGGTTAACAAAAACAACAACAACTGTTTTTGCCATCTGATACCATAGCCAGGGATTAAGTAGTTCTGGTCAAAATGAATCCTTGCCTTCACAAAGGGGAACAAAATACCGTTACACAGAAACAATACACACTGGAGGGGCAGGATAGACACAGTCAGCCTGTAACTTTGAAGGATGCTGGACTCACAGGAGAAGGAGAATAATAGAACAAGTTGAACCACATTCAGGTTGATGATTCATCTTGTGGCTTAGATCTGTACATTTTGTCATTTTCAGTTGTGTTGCTAGAATTTTTGTTTTTTAATGTTTAAAACTTATTTGCCAAGTCTGTGTGTTTCTGGTCAGCCCTGTATCCCACACGTGCAACCCCAAAAGCATTGGGTTTAAATGGATCTGCCAGCTTCAGCGGCCCAGAATCCACCCACAAAGTACCCCCTCCCCCACACCATAGAGCCACAGGTGGATTACCCAATGCTGTAGGTAGCTGTTCACAGCTCTATGGTGTTGAAGGGGCAATCCTAGCCTGAAGTGGAGCTGAAGCAGCCCATACACCAACTAGACAATTCACTGCTCCACCCATGGCTGGTGCTCAGTTTTGAGTGACCCGTTCCACTTGCAGTGCTCTGGGATGTTTCAGAACACCAAAAGTGGAGCTGACCTTCTCCGCCTCTGCTCCACCTCACCCCTGGGCAGACCACCTTTAAACAGAGGTGAGGTGAGGCAGAGAAGAGGCATGGGTGCAATCTGTGTAAAGGCATCCTGTGTGTCTTACCCCAAGAACAGTTAGTGGAACAACTTTACACCCCAAGCAGAAGGATGACTATTAGGGATGTGCAAACATGGTTCAGAGTTCAGCCCAAACTTGGTCTGTTTGGATGTCTGAACCGAACGTCCGAACCGAACTTGAAAATGGCCGAACAGTTCGGTCATGTTCGGGTGAGTTCAAATGAGTTCGGGGTTGGGAAAAACGTGACTTTGGGCAGGAAAAACGTGACTGAGAGGGGGAGGCAGCTGAGGAGCAGACTTCCTGGCACCAGGGGTGGAGACCAGGGGTGGTCCCAGGGCCAAATGATACCGATACAGAAAAAATCTTCCAATTTGGTATTGATTTTGGTATCAACAGCGCTATTTTCAGATGTTTGGCCAAGTTCAGTCAAACTGAAATCCGCCAAACTGAACAGCTGAACCCGAACTCGGGTTTTGAACCGAACGTCTGAACATCTGAACCGCATTCTGTTCTCACATTCCTAATGACTATAGGCCTAGCAGACAGACAGACAGACAGACAGACAGAGTGAGTTCTGGAAGTTATAGGTGGGTTGAAAAAGTAAGTCGAGGATCTCCTGGCAAAGCTCTCCAACTGCAGTACTGTAGTTCAGAGTTTTCCAAGTTCTAAAGAGTATGTTTTCATGATGTCAATCTAAAGAGAAGTACCGTCAACAGCATTATTGATAAGAAAATTGGATTCTGTAAGTCCGAAGGACTCATGGAATCATCTATTATTTAGCTGTTCATCTAGTTAGTCAATCTTCTATGTTTTTGGATAGTTAGAGTCAAGGGGAGTAACAGATTTTGTTTCTCCTGCTTTATCTTGTAAATAATTAAATACAACCCTTTCTTATTTTTGTAAATATCTTGGCACCACAACAAGGCCCTAATTCAGCAAAGCACAGATTTAATGCTGGGTTATTAGAGCCATGAGGGTTGTTTGTCTATTCCACTTGAAATTTCACACATGTGACATTTTGAATGGCTTCAGTAAAAGGCTTTTCAGCTTAGAAAAGAGATGACTGATGAGGGATATGATAGAAGTATACACAATCATATATTGTGTAAAACATGTAAATAGAAAGCTGTTATTTACTCTTTCTGTAAACCTTAGAATTAGGGGACACCTGAGGAAACTAACTGGCAGCAGGTTTAAGAGAAAAACAAAAAGAAAAGGAAGCACTTCTTCATTCAACATAAAATTAATATGTGGAACTCAATGCCAGGGGATGATGTGAAGGCAAACAGAATAAATGCATTTTAAAAATTGGTTATGTTCTTACTAAATCATTTCATAAATATCTATTTTCCAGTTGGCGAGGGGAAGATACTTAAAAAACAGGGAGCAGAGATTAAAAAACAGGGAATGGATCACTGCATCTATGACCCATTTGTTTGCTTCTCTGAAACAACCAAAGCTGGCCATTGTTAGAGACAGGATACTGGGTTAAATTGACCATTGGCCTGGTCCACTATGTCATTTCTTACATTCTTATGAACAGAGATGGCTGTTTGTGTTTTTACATGTTGCATTGTGAAAAAACCATAATTAAGAGGTGCAAAATAATCTAAAGCCAAGTGGGAGGCAGATGAAATCACCACTTTGACAAGTCCCTCCCTAAAACAAGGCCATATGCAGACTCTAGTACTAAGGGGACAAATGTATTTTCTACAAAACAAATTGCGTCATGCACAATAACCAATTAAAACAGACCATGCTGAACTAATTTGAACTGCGCACAGGAGACACATATATTTAGAATAAACACATGGCGTACAATTTAAAATGCCAGATCAAAGCCAGGGAAAAGGAAGACAGTTTCAACAAACAAAACACTATGTTTAATAAAGAGATGTTTTCATAAGCTTGAAGAAAGCTCAATTTGCAAGACCCATGCATATTTTCCCCTTGAATTGAATCATACTGTCAAAGTGTCTGGTTACTTTAATCACATATTCACTGTTAATGTAGTCTGTGGCCCACTTCTCCACAAGCACTTAACACAAACAGACTACAGCGCAATGATAACTTTTTCATTATTTGTCACTTTGGATCTACATGAGTCAGAGACTCATTAAAACAGAAAACAGGAAATGTTCGTCTGCAGGTCCTGGCTGAGGTGATGAAACCATAGTGAGGATCATCAGTATTGTAAGAAACTTTGTAAAATGGGCTCTGTTTCTGCAGGTAGGCAGTGTACCTGATTCTGAAGTGAAACCTCCTGTTATAGAATGCAGCATATAATTTCTTTACATATCCAGGTGTGCCAAATAACCCCTGAAAAAATTGCCTAAAATGGTATCAGTGCATCAAAAACCCATAGCCATATTACAAAATCCCTCTATACAACATTAAAAAACATCAGTTAAGGGAAAGAAAGTAATTTTCTCTTTCCTGTATGGATATGAGACAAGTGGAATAGAATCTCAACACAAGATTACACTGTAGTTATTGGCAGAGGAGTGAGGAATCTGTGAAGGGAAGAAGTATACATACAAATCTATGGTTTTTGTTTATGGGTAGGGTAGGCTGATCTTTCAAATCATGTTAAATTATGGGTTTGCAATTCACGCCCTTCTGTTAACTAGAGCCACAATATTTGTAGGTATAATCCAGGCAGCCCACTGAGTACTCAAATTATATGCATAACTAAAAATGGGATAATCGCATTTCCAATTTATCAGGTATTCTGTTCCCATCTCCCCCCCAACCCCCGACGTCTGTTTTTTCAATTCATTTCTTTTTTCCCCAGTCATTTTGGTTGTGTCCTTTTTGGTGCATGCAAAATAGTGCAAATGTAAACGGTCTACCAAAAATGACCAAAATACTAATATAACCAAAATGAAACAGAATCAATGGAAGGAAACAGAAGGAGTACAAATGGATATTGGTTGTCTCCTGACTTGTCATTATTGGCTTGGATAATGTAAATTCAGTGGGATCACCTGATCTTTGGGTCCTGGTTTCAGCTGGACTACTAACCCTGGATCTCTGGCCTGGTGACAAGGAAGTCATTCTCATCTCTCTTTCCTGTGGAAGGGGTGAAAGGATAATTTTGTCCAAGGGTGGATCTCTCCTGAAGCAAGCATACTGGGGTGGCAGCTCAGGGTTAGCCTCTGCACTTTCTCCTGTTCTCTTGCTTCCCTTTCATAGGCATTCTTTTAGTGTGCCTCCATTTATCACTCTCCAAATGCACCTGTGTACTGCTTAGAGGGTTTCCTTTAAAAAATAAAATAAAACAGGCAAAAGCAAATGTTGCTTTTTCTGACAGTTTATTAAAGACACTGTAAATTTGACCTAGAAAAACTTACAGTACAAAAAAGGCACTGTTTAAGCTAACTCACAATACAAACTGGAATCTGTGGAAAAGATGGAACATCTTCTATGGGTAGATTTCCATAGATGAGTCAGGAATTCCTCAGCTGGTCAGAACTTCTCCAGAATGCTGCATCATCTAGAGAGACCTCTCATTCCCTCAATCTCTAGTGGGCAACAGAAAAGTTAACAAGGAATTTCCAACTGCCTTTTTCTTTTCTTTTCTTTTTTTGGTAGGGAAAGATTCCCCAGACTCTAATGTAATTCCAAACTCATCTGAACATATTCCCAGGCCAGCAGAGCACATTCTTAGATATTCTTTAAGTTTGAGGCTAACCTGTATATAAAAAAAGTCATGTTATTAATTTGTTAATTTGCTCTGGAATCCACAGTCATGTTCGTATGGTCTACAAGGGTGTTGTCAGGTCAAAACTGAGCTATGTATTTGTCCTGTTAATTGGTACAAAGGAAGATAATGACCTTGATAGGAGAGTTGTTTTAGGTGATAAGAGATGTTTTGAACTTCAAGCCAAACTCAGCCAGTTTCCTGTACAGGTAGGTAAAATATAGACTGACATTGTTTGCAGGATAATCTAGGGACCCATTTAGTATGGTTTTATTTATGCATGAGCATCTTTGCAGAAGTGAGTAATTCCTTTTAAATCAGGACAGCAAGACCTACATTTATTTGTTTTTTTCAGAGGCCACCAATGGAGTTCTAGCAGTAGTCAAGGTAGCTATGTCAAGGTCAAGGTCTCCTATCTTCTGTAGTTAGTGGCAAGCGGAGCATGGGGTAAGCTTTTGTGCAAATTCTTCCTACAACCAGTGCAATGCACACAATAGAAATGGAACCACTCTTTGTTACATGTACAGTTCCATGAATACCGAAAACATCAAAGAGGTTTTCCTATCTGTAGCTTATTAGAGGGTTGTCAGAAGCTGCTCCAAGCCAGTTGCCCTCATCCCCAAGTTCAGGCCATCTAGGTGGCAGTCAGGCAGTAGGCGTCACTGCCACAGGGATAAGCTTAAACTACAGCCAAATGAGTCCAATCTCTCTTCAGGCTTTGGGTAATGAATGATGACAAGTCAGGCAGAACTCAATAATAATCAGGTATGTAGCAAGGATGGTAGGTAAGGGCACCTGCAGAATTAAATTCAGCTGGGTGCAAGGAAAATAATCCCTTTCCCCCACCCTTTTCTGACAATCCCCAGTGAAGTTTCATGATGTCACAATGCTCAGGAAAAGGTGTGCTCATGTGAGAAAGGGGTGAGGCCTTCATTTGCCCCACCCATGTCCTACATGGCCACACCGCCTTCCCAAGGACCATTATATCACAGTGCTTCGAAAGGGGATGTGGCCACATCAGAAAGGAGCAAGGGATACCTTTTGTCCCCACCCATTTCCAGTGTGGCTGCAGGGCTATCAGTGATTGTTGTCTGCTGCTTCCTAGACTTGCTAGTGCTTCTTGCTTTGTTACTTTGGCAGTTTCTTGTATACTATTTTATCCACTTAGGGAGAGTTATTGGTACAGTAGCAGTGCTCAAGAGAGTCAGGCCACTTGAAGCTTGACTCTTTGCTTTGCTGAGTGTCTGCTCCTCCTTCCTCCCCCTTCTAAAACCCATCACCCATACCCACCCCAATACCATATGTAGCAGGGAGCAGTACTGTGGGGCTGCTTCCCCTTTAAGAAGGTGGTTGTGTGGGCCAGCCAGAGGGGTGAGCGCACACAGGGGTGTGGCAGGGCCAACCCCAGAGCTGGGGATCAGCCTGTGGGGAGCACAGGCTGAGAAACCCCTGTGACAGAGTGGGTGGGTTAGTGGCCATTTAAGGCTGAGGAAGGGAAGCCTGGCCATGCCCACTCTGTCTGTACATAAGGAGAGCACGGCAGAGAGGAGAGAGTCTCTGCCAGGGAGCCAAAGGAGCAACATCTCCCTGAACAAGACTTCCTACTCTACGCTATCCAAGGTGCTGAAGGCTGGAGAACCAACGGGACCCAGGCAAGTGGGAGAGGCTTTGCCTAGGAGGGAGCCTCTTGCTTGTGGAAGGCTTGGTCAGAGCCTGGGGGTTTAAGGTCTGGCTGGATGGACTTTGGGGGTTGATATTGGGTGCTCCTGTGGTGAGAAAGATGGAGCTGGGCCTGCAGGGTGGAGACGGCTGAGCCGGCAACCCCAGGTACACTGGACATGGGCAGTGTCTAATAAAGTTCTGTGGACTAATACCCTCTGGACTGTGTAGTGTGTCCTGAGAGGGAACCCCCTTCTTTGAAGAGGGGGATTCAGCAGAGGCTCAAGGCTGAAAGAGCATAGCAGAGGGGGTGAGCTAATACCCCAGAGTGCAACCCCCAGTGCCCCCGTGTGGCCCTAGGATACCCCCTGCTACATCATACCTCTTCAAATTCCTACACTTGATCCCTTTGTGCTTTGGGTGTAACTGTGCCTTGTCTTTTCGTTTCCCTCCCAGAACTTTATTTTCAGTCTTTGTAATTATTGTCTGTCTGCTTTTGGTTTTTTTATTTGTTCTCCCCTTTTCCTGTGAGTCACTGTGGGTATTTTCAGACATGACACCCCTGCCCATGGCTATGCTTATTCTAGTGCAGCCATGGGCAGTGGTGTCACATTTGCTCCCTCTCCACCAGATGTTTACCACAGGTAGGAGCAGAAGTAACCCTGGACTATGGAAGGGCTAACACGGGATGTGCGCTGGACTCCTGGCCAGCGCACTTCCTGTGTTAAGCCCTGTCATGGTCCAGGGTAGGCGTTCCCTGGACCTTGGTAGAGCAGACCATCATGTCTGATGGCCCACTCCATCTAAACCCGGTCCGTGGCCAGAGCAGTTCCAGATAGGCATGGAGGCCTCATAGGTCACCACACCCACCCATCAGGGAGGAGGTGGGGCCTGGATGAGGAGCACAGGGGGGTGGGGCCATGTGGACCCATGTCCACATATCCCCCGTCCTCTCCCCAATGTTTGTTCAGTGGCCGGACAAACCCCAAGGGGGCTTACCCCAGGGTGTGATGGCTTCTCAGCCATCATGTCTGAAAATACCCTGTGTGTGTACTCTCTCTCTCTCTGACTTGTGTCACTGTGTAGCATGCAAAACATAGGCCCTTTTCACATGGGACGCCCCCACCCAGCTCCACTTCACTGCATGGAGATGGGTGGTGGCGCCCATGTGAACGCTGCAGGGGATGGGTGGGGGGTGTGCATGCTCCCGCGTGACACCAACCTCCATCCATTTACACCCATCACCCATGCATGGAGCAATGGGATCCAATTAAAATACATATTAATATTTATAATACATACATAAAACTTTATTAGTATATATTATAGATAACCTAAATGTAATAGATTGCTGTACAATAGATAGATAAAAATATATTATAATTATAGGTTTTATTATAATTCAAATTTATTCTATAATGTATTCTATAATGCTAAAGGGCATTTGGTGTGTGAGGGCATTTGAGAGGACAACTACCCCTGTCTTGCCTGCTCCAGGGCCAAAATGAAATGTCCTTCCCTTTCTCATTATCATTAACTCTATGGGTAATTTCAGATGTGACGGGCCATTCGGCCCGCCACGCTGAACCCTGGACCAGAACCCTGGACGGGGATCCGTCTCTGATCCTGGTCCATGATCAGACCGACCGGACTTTAGATGTGGAGGCCTGATCTCTGAGGGGGGATTGGGGAGGGGGCGGCGCTCCGCAGTGCAACGTGCGGCTGTTAGGGCCCCCCCCCGTGCTCCACCGGCTGTTTGCCTTCCGGGAGATGGTCAGCCCAATCCCATAACATGGTCTGGGACATGGTCAGGACCAACCCCCGTCCTTGGCTCACCCCTAGTATCCGCCACCTCCGTTCTTGCACTCGTGCTGCTGAACGACTCTGGCGCAAATCCCATTCTCACGCTGACTTCCTTCACTTCAAATTCTGTCTCTCCACCCTTACTTCTGCTATCTCCCTTGCTAGACAACACTACTATGCCTCCCGCATTGAGTCCTGTTCTCGGGACCCTCGCCGCCTGTTCTCTACCTTTGACTCCCTCCTCAAGCCTCCCTGTCCTCCCCCTCCTTCTTCCCTTTCTGCTCAGGATCTTGCCTCCTTCTTCACCTCCAAGATAGACAAGATCCGCCTCGACATCGCTTCCCACTCCTCTCTTCCCACTCCCACCCCTCTCCCTCCTCCCCCTCCTTCTCTCATGTCCTCCTTCTCCCCTGCCTCCCTTAAGGAAATCTCCTCTCTGCTCTCCTCCTCCAACCCTTCCACTTGCCCCCTTGATCCCATTCCTTCCCGCCTCCTCACCTCCATTACTCCCACTGTCGCCCCTTCCTTCCTGCACATCATCAACCTCTCCCTCTCTACTGGCTCTTTCCCTTCTGCCTTCAAACATGCCACAGTCTCTCCTATTCTCAAAAAGTCCACTCTTGACCCCTCTGACCCTTCTAGCTATCGTCCTGTCTCACTCCTTCCTTTTGCTTCCAAGCTGCTTGAACGTGTTGTCTACTCCCGCTGCCTTGACTTCCTATCCTCCAACTCCTCCCTTGACCCCCTCCAATCTGGCTTCCGCCCCCTTCATTCTACTGAAACTGCTCTCGCTAAGATCACCAACGATCTTCTGGTGGCTAAATCTAAACGTCTCTATTCCATTCTTGTCCTCCTTGATCTCTCTGCTGCCTTCGATACTGTTGACCACTCACTCTTGCTGGATTCCCTTCACTCCCTTGGCTTTTGTGGCTCTGTCCATAACTGGTTCTCCTCCTACCTCTCTGACCGCTCCTTTAATGTGTCTCTCTCCAACTCCACCTCCTCCTCCTTCCCCCTCTCAGTTGGTGTTCCTCAAGGCTCTGTTCTTGGCCCTCTCCTCTTCTCGATCTATACCTCATCCTTAGGCAAACTCATTGCCTCCCATGGCTTCCAATACCACCTCTATGCTGATGACACTCAACTCTATCTCTCTACTCCCTCTCTCTCTCCCTCTGTTCAAGCTCGTCTCATCAACTGTCTCTCTGACATCTCTACCTGGATGTCTCAACGTCAACTCAAACTCAACATGGCTAAAACTGAACTCCTTATCTTCCCCCCTCATCCTTCCTCTCCTTCCTCACTGTCAATAACTATTGATGGAGTCACCATCCTGCCTGTCCCCCAAGCCCGTAGCCTAGGCTTCATCTTTGACTCAGCCCTTTCTTTTAAACCCTACATTGACTCTGTTGCTAAATCCTGTCGCTTCTCCCTCCATAACATTGCTAAGATTCGCCCTTTTCTCTCTGTCTCGTCTGCCAAAACTCTTGTTCATGCTCTGGTCATCTCTCGCCTCGATTACTGTAACCTCCTTCTCACTGGCCTTCCCCGGTCTCACCTTTCTCCCCTCATCTCTGTCCAAAACTCTGCTGCCAGGGTCATCTACCTCGCCAGTCGCTTCGACCATGTGCAGCCCCTCCTCTCTTCGCTTCACTGGCTTCCCCTTCCTGAACGAATCCTGCACAAGCTCCTAGTCTTCACCTATAAAGCTCTTCACAACCTTGCTCCCCCCTACCTCTCTGCACTTATCGCCCTCCATACTCCAGCCCGTGCACTTCGCTCCTCCTCTGTCCCTTCTCTCACCCTTCCACGCCTTCCCTGCTCCCCTAAGCGCCTTCGTCCCTTCTCACTTGCTGCCCCCCATGCCTGGAACTCCCTCCCTGTCCACATCCGCCTTGCCCCCTCCCTTCATACCTTCAAATCTCTCCTTAAAACTCACCTCTTTCGCTCTGCTCTGTCTGACTCTTTATCCTGCTGAGCCACTATTCCTATACCTACGATCGGTTTACCCTTATCCTTGCAACATGGACCTGCCTGCTGTCATTCTCATCGTAACCAAGCCAAGTACGTGCACTTGAGACCTCGCATCTTCATGAATGTTAGACCCCTTGTCTCTCCCTCTGTTCCCCTTCCTATGTCTCTCCCCCAGCTCCTGTCGCTCAGATTGTAAGCCCTAGGGGCAGGGACCGTGTCTATTTTATTACTTTGTAAAGTGCCATGTACACTGCTGGCGCTATATAAATGTTTGTTAATAATAATAATAATAACAGAAGTTTAGCTTTGAACCCAGTCAGGAATTTACCATGGTGAACATCTGGCAGGGCTCAAACAGACGTCCGTGCAATCACAGCCACCACACCGAATCCACTATGATTCAGTGTGGTTGACTGTGATCATGTAATGTCTCAAATGACCCTATATGGGTATTATGTTGTATACCTTGTCAGACTTGGGGGCAACACCATATCCTCTTATGCTAGCTATTGCTAGCTAGTGACTGCAGCCTGAGTAAACCTCTTCCCCCCCCCCCCAGGGGTTTTAATAAAAAAAAAAGTTTGTCTTCAGTTTTTTTCATTTATTTTTATTAAAAATAATAAACAAAAACAAAAATAAATCACCGTGCCTGCACAAAATAGCTACAGGACCATTATGTGCAGGAACAGTGGTTTTCTTTCTTTTGAAATCATTTTTAAAATAAAAAATATTCTAAAAATCTAGGCACATACTCCAAATTGCCTTCGGGGCCCTTCTTGGCATGCACAGTTTTTTTATAATGTGTGTGTGTGTGTGTGTGTGTATATATATATATATATATATATATATATATATATAATGTAAAATATAAATAATAGAAACAGATGCTTTTTTCCCTTCGTTTCCATCTGTTTTTGTTACTCTTGTCTATTGTTTTTGTCATTTTAAGTATTAAAACAAATAGGGCTTTGTTTGTGTTAGTAATAAAAAACAAAACTGAATTTCACACCCCTACTATGGTTGATCATATGTTCTCATGCTATGCTTATATAACACACATGTAGAATGTGTACACATGCTGGTGTGGAGTGCCTCAGCAGGGGGCCTATTCTATCTTCTGCACCAGGGACCAACACACATTTAGTTATGCCCCTGCACAAAGTCACACATTATGACTACTCATGCCAGCCCACAAATCAATGCCTCATTTACTTAGTACTTAAGGTGATCTGCTAGAAATAAATAAGAGGAATCGGGACTGGATAATTTTAGTCATCCGGAAAAGCACTGGAGGGTGCATCAAGGCGAGGGAGAGTGGTACCTTAATAGAACCATGAGTGGGAGACAGCAGCTGGTTCGGTTTGGAATACAACTTTCAAAAGATGTGGGATCTTTGTTGTTTAAATTTTTGCTATGGGATGCTGGTTGCTTTTAAGACGTAATATGTAATCTAATTTTGCTCAAGCTTTCCATCCACAGGTTGAGCAAACATCCTCAACATGGGTTTTTTTGGTTTTTTTTTAAGGGAAAAAAATAGGCAGCAACATAACCTCGCTAAATAAGAAGAGCAGAATCAAGGAATGATGGGAAAACATTTTTTGTCAAACTTTGGAAACAAAGTAGTTCAAATGCTATCTATTATTGGGTCAACTTCTATTGGTCACATAGGACCCTTCCTCAAGTTAATTTCTGACTTTTTAACATGCCTTGAGGAAGTGAATTCTGTGGCTTCAAAGCTTGCATACTCTCATCAACAGACATAAATCCAATAAAAATTATAACCTGAATGACTTCATCTCCTCATTGAATTATAGGAACTTATTGAAACTGAACCAGAGGGTAGGACTGGTTCAGAGTAGCCATTCCATTTTTCAGAACAGTTGCAAGGAAATGGAATAGCTAGTTACATTTCTATCAGAATTTCAATTGAACCATTTTGCACATGCATAAAAGAGCTTAAGTTATTTCAATCGTTCCAATTGCAAATTGGAATGGAATATTATCCAATCTGATTTACAATTGGGAATATTGGACCTTCCAGTTCCAAGAGAATCAGAACACAGACAGAACTTCACCCCTACCAAAGGGACAATAAAGTAAAACTATTAAGACGCTTCTGCGTTTCATGCATGGCATACATGTTTTCATCCACAGTTCAGCCTCTGGAGTCTAGAAATTGAGGTTTCCAGAGAGTTAACAGAAACTAAGGTGAACTACTGTCATATTCTAAGAGAGGGAGAACCAACTAAGCAGAAGGGAATCATTAAATATGGTTACCACGTGACCATTTCTCCATATGTAAACACAGGGGTCCTGGAGGGGGAAACTCCCAGTGCCCAGGCATGAGCTCAAATTTTAGGGAATTAGGCCCTTTTTACACAGACACTCTAACACTGATAAAATGAGTGTTACATTTTATTATACATGGTATAGGGCAACACTGCAGCCCTGCAACATGGGCCCTTTTCACATGAGATGCCTCCACCCAGTTTTACTGGGTGGAGATGGGTGGAGGCGTCTGTGTAAACACCACTTGTGGTAGGTGTAGGTGTAGGCATGCTCCCGCACAACACCCATCTCCACCCACCACTCACCCACGGAGTAACCGACTCCACTGCTGATTGCTCTGTGGTGTCAGATCCCTCCTTAGGAGTCTGAGGTATGGGGGAGGAAGACAGATAGGATGCCACCACTGGGCGTCTAACGGAGGAATACCAGGTACCGATAAGCGGCAACCACATGATGTCACCACATCTCCAGGACCCGCCATCCTGATAGAGGTGGGGCCATGGCTGACAGGAACACATGAAAGACAGGGAGGTGGTGATATGGAGAAGGACGCCCCACAGAGCGAACCCCAGAAGCACGTTGGAGGCTGCCAAGTGTCCTGTGTCGCCCAGCCAAGCCACACCCCCTACAATCCCGCTGTGGCGCTCAGAGCACCTGCATGCTTTGGGAGCAGCAGGGAATAAAGGCAGCTCTCCAGTCTCCACCAGCTATGCCTCACCAGTGATCAGTGCTACTTGCCTGTGAGACTGCCCCCCCACCCCACCTTTGTTGCTGTGCGTGTTGTATGGAGAAGACTTTTGAGACGGTGTGACTGCAGGCTGTCTGAGAGAGCGAGTGAGTGAGTGACTTGAGTGAATGAGCTGGTAAGTGACTAGTGTGTTTGGGCTGAAGCCGTGGAGACCCTGTTGTATATCCTCCCCTGCACTAAAACCTGGTCCTGTCCCAGTGAGACTCTCCCATTCTGGGCTCCCTTCCCTGGGAACCGCACCCCCTTCCCTGGCTCCTGGCACACTCCTAGTAAGCCCTCCTATTCTCTGTGTGCGTGTGCTGAGAGTTCTAAGGGCATTGCACTTTGCTCCACCATCCCATGATGATCCAGGCTGGAGGCAATTGCTCTAAAGGCCAATTGAGATTCTGAGAGTTTATATTCAAGCAAAGTCCTGCCTCCAACAGAGTGAGTGTTTGAGTGACTCGGGGTGTTATTCAGTTTCCCCTAGGGCTGGGACCAAACTGAAAAAACAGGGTATCAGTTTTACCAGTTACTGGTTTTAAAAAAATTGGTTTTATCGGTAAAACCGGTTTACCGGGACCGTTTTTTTTCATTGATTTAAATGGGGAAGTGTCCCCATTGAAATCAATTATCTCCCCCCAAAACTCCCCCCTCCCCCTCCCAGGCTCCCCCACCCACCCTGCCAGTGCCCAGTCTGGATTTTTTTTTTTAAACTAGACCACCAGACCTGCAGGCTCTGGGCTGGCACTGCACTGCTGGATGCCCGGAGGCAGCCAGGGCTATTGCTGAAGGAGGCAGCTCTCCCCCAGGAGCCCTCCTGATGATATCAGGCACTGGCACTCTGGGTTAAAACCCCCGATCGCCTTTTACCTGCACTGTGGGTGGAGGCAGCGGCAGCAGCGCGGTGCCGGGCCAGCTTCAGTGCTGGCTTCAGTGCTTCACTAGGGGGTTTCCCCGGAAGGAAACCCGGTACGGGGAATTCTCAGATCTATCCGATATCCCCGATACTGCCAAATACCGGCAGTTTTGGATATCGGGAGATCCGAACTTCCCACCTCTAGTTTCCCCTGCCTTTCCATCCTCCCACTTCCTCCCCTCCACACACTACCTCACGCGTGGGTGGGTGGAGATGGGTGTTGCACGAGAGCATGCACGCACCTACACCCACCGCGAAACTGGGTGTCGGCATCTCGTGTGAAAAGGGCCCATGTTGTAGGTCTGCAGTGTTGCCCTGTACCATGTATAATAAAGTGTAACACCCACTTTATCAGTGTTAGAGCATCTGTGTAAAAAGGGCCTTAGTCTTTTCAGTCACGTAGGGTCCCCATGTGCTAGGGATTCAGTCTGAGGTTGTGGCACGCTATAACTTGTTGGCCTGACCTCTCCCCCTGCAAAGGATGTGACAGAAACAAGGAATTTTCCAAAGAAAGAGGGGATATTTATTTATCAGGGTTAATAGGATACAATACAATACAAATGGACTCAACATAGGGTGATTTCAGAAGTGACGTGGTGAATGTCCACCACAGTCAACCTCAGTCAAATGCGGGGGGTGGTAAAAGCACCGTGCATGTCTGTTTGCTCACATCCAGATGTTCACCACAGTCAAACGTGGCCCGAGGTGAAGCTAACCATGCTTTGTGAGGTCAGGGAGGGAGGAGGTCAAGAAGTGTGATGAATGGTCACCACGGCAGGGGTGAATGAAAAGTAACTTCTGAATGGAAACCCACAGCCGCGGTGGAAGGAATTGATGCCAGCCGTGGTGCGTTCTGGGTCTCGAACCGTGGTCCACGTCTCCACTGCCTGTCTGTTGTGTTCCCACAGCCAATGTTGGGTGATTTCAGACGTTACGGGGCCCTTTGGCCCCGTACCAAAATCACTGGCTTCATTCCCCCCGGGGTCGCCCCGTCACGCCATATCAGACGTGCCTGGGGGATCCCGGCGGGGAACCCAGGAGGGGGCGGGGCCGCGCAGCGCAACGTGCAGCCGCACGGCCCCACCCCCTCCACGCACCCCGCCGCCCGCCCTCCGAGGAGACGGGCGGGCGGCGGGGCCATTGCGGCCGCCGCGTCGGGCCGGCAGCACCATGGCCCGGGATCCCTCCGGGGATACCGGGCCATGGCGCGCGGCCAGATGTTACTTTTCATTGGTCCCTGCCCGGGGTCCGTTTGACCACGCTTCCCAGGACATTCCCCCGGCTAGCCCGGGAAGCATGGTTCAAACAGACCCCATGTGGGGATTCACCGTGGCAAACATCTGGCAACCGCCAAACAGACGTTCGAGACACGGTGACCACAGGTGGGTATTCACCGTGGTTCACCATGATCTCATAACGTCTGAAGACACCCGTTCTCTCTGATTGCCCCCAGGCAGTGGTCATGATCCTGTCACTTTTGTTGGGGCCGCACGTGTCACCACAGCCCGCGGTGAATCCATTCACACCAGGGTGGGATTCCAATTCACTTTGGTGAATTGGAACGCGTCACTTCTGAAATCACCCTTAGTCCGGACTGGTAATTACAGGGTTAAACTAAGTGGTGTGGAGGGGAACTCCAGGTTGTGGAGAACAGAAAGCAGGCTAGTGTACCCAAGGTCAGAGACAAGAGGGGGCTAGAGTGAGAGTGGTTAAGTGGGCAGCAAAGAGGTTTTCAGTGGAGAAGGGGGTAAAATTCCATGGCTGAGTTTGAAGCAGAGAGAGAGAGAAAGAAAGAGGAAGAGGGGATGTGAGAAGGTAGAAAATGGGTTACCTCTCCTTGCCCCTTGTGAAGGGAATGGGTGAGTCCCAGTGATTCTGTGATGTCGGGAGGGGGAGGGGGGTAGACCTAGGCCTGGGAGACCTTTGGAGCAGATTCGCACAGGAGAACCGTGCATGTCCATGTCCAACAGCAACTCCACTCTACAATGGGAAGCTCGGGTCATAGGGGACAGAGCTGCACAGAAACTTACAATGGGTATTTGGATACTAGAAAGAAACTTCCTGGGTGGGTGTTCAGGATTCTAGGACTAGACAAAGTCTTGTAATGGGTATTGGATGGGATCTTTTCAGACAGGGGGAAGGATATTTTGGGGTCATCACAATTCTGAAGGGAACAGTTATGCAAACATCAGGCTGGATGGAGCGGCAGGAGAATCAGGTGCATTGGTATCCCCTTATCTTGAGGGGTCTTTCACTGAAAGGGTCAAGGGCAGACTATTAACTGGGGTACAGTGCTAGGTGGGAGGATCCTATCTCCAGAGGTTACACAAAAGGGGGAGTTGCCTGGTATTTCAATTGCTCCATATCTTTTAAGCACCAGCTCCTCCTGTTTCTTTCTTAGACTGGTTTTTTTGAATGGGGCTGGTCTTCTGAAGGGAATTTCTATGAGGCCAACTTGACCTATTTTCTCTACTTCCACATGGGGTCCTGTCCCACCACTTCTTTCTATGCAGCCCTTCCAAGTGAGGGGTGTGTGGGTCTTTGACTTTTACTCTTTTTGACTCATATGAAACAATGCAATTTGGGACATACATTCAGTTAAATGCTGGGGCCTATCACTGGGGTACATGAACATTTGGAAGCAGGATAGCTCCATCCTTTCACTTACTTTCTCATACCAAGGTGCTACCCTGCACCTTACTTGGGCTTTTTAATCCCTTCCCTATTTCCTTGTGCCATGATTGGGGATCATAGACTTTCCTAGCCATTAGCGGCACCCCCTTTCAAGTGAAGTATGCCTGCATAAAATATTGCTAATAGAGAAGGGGCACTTTAGGGATTGGGTGAAAATGGAGAAAGAGGCAGCATCAGCAGATGCCTCTCCTCTTCAGCCACTAGGGGCAGATATTGGCTGCTTTTACAGGAGGTGCTTAGAAGCACCTCTGCAGCCCCATGTTGAAGAGGAAAGGTGCACGGGGAGTATTTATGTGCTCCCTGAGCTACCAGAAGTTACATGCCACCCGTTGTCTTCAGCAGCGGCGGCTACAGACATGGGGCTTTCAAGAGGCTGCGTTCTATAGACCTAAAAATTGAAGTCTACAGAACGCGGCCTCTTGAAAGTCCCGCGTCTGCAGCCACCGTCGCTGAAGAGAACGAGTGGCACGTCACTTCTGGTGCCATGGGTAGTGTGTAAACACTCCTGACGTAGCTTTCCTTTTTAATATGGGGCTTCAGAGGTGCTTCTAAGCATCTCGTATAAAAGCGGCCCTAGTATCATACATGTCCCTTCTTGCTCATGCAGTAACTGGCTGAAGAAATTCCTGGTGCCAGCATTCAGCCAGAAGCTTAGGGTCTGCTCTTTTGGCTGTCAGGATTTCAGGAAACAGTGCAGAAAAAGGCTTGAAGCTCAATGGGAGGCAGTGAGTCTGTGCGACACTAAGGAAGAAAGTGCTACAGTATAGGGTGGAAATAGACATGACAGTAGCCTGCATTGCCTCGCTTTAGTGCACAATTCACCTGCAAGTTTTTTCAGTCCCCATCAGATATTAGCCCGCGTCTTCCCTGCCGTGTGTGGCCAGCTACTAGGGAAGACGTTGCCTGGAGAAGTTCAGAGATGCATTCTGGGCCAATGCCCACCCACCCGGGCCATTCAAGCTAATGCAGACATGCATGTCAGTTAGGCTTGCTCAACCCCACTGCAAGTCAGGGTCATTAGTTTGGGCTCATGCACTCACTCCTGTCCCACTGAACAGTTGATGGGGGTGGGGGGCTGGAGGAGTGCACTCACCCAGCCTTGCTGACAGCTGATCAGAGGTGGGCGAAGCTGGAGGACCACATCCACCTGGCACACTTCTCAAAGTCCCCCCAATCAGCTGTTCAGTGGGGGCAGGTGAGCATGCTCTTCCAGGCCATTCTGATCACCTGATTGATGCACTCAACCAGCCTGCCAAACAGCTGATGGGGGGCACTTCTGCGGGAAGCGCTAACTGGCCTTTTAAAGTGACAGGGAACTGGCCCAGGCCACTGCTGCTGGGCCAGATCCCTGTTACCTTGGAAGTCTGGGTGCTGCTTTTGCCCCTCCAGCTCCTCCAAGAGAAAGAGGCTCCAAGACTTTCAAGGTGACAGGGTGATGGCCCAGGGACACAGGTAAAGATGTGAAATTCATTTTAGTTACTTCTATCATTTTGTTTTTAAATTACCCACATTTGTTTTAGTAACAGAGGTAACTAAATTGGATGTGAAAGCAAACAAAATTGATTTGAGCACATTTGTTTCCAACCCCCTCACCTTTGCACATTGGGTATAAACAGATGGATGGCAGCTCTGGGGTCTGCCATGCCGTCCCGCTTCACTCCCGAGCTAGCTGGTTTGTGTGAAGTCAGCCCACCAGATTTGGAAGCAGAGCAGGCTGCATCAATCGTCTGGAGTGGGTCCCAGATCATCAACAACCCGGAGTGGATCTGCTGCTCCGTCCTCTGTGAACCCACATGTGCAGACTAGCTTCCCTTTTCCAAAATGACATTAGTGCTGCTGGCACCATTTTAGAAAAGGGCGGCACATGCACAGAATGGTGCTGGTGGCCATTTTGCGGCATAGTGATGATGATTGATGATGATGATGTTTTTAATAACATGAAATGAAAAAATAAAAACAAATACAAATGAAATCAAGCAAATGTGTGCTTAGTCATTTGTTTTCATTACCTTTGTTACAAAAATGAGTGGAGCTTCATTCATTTTCATAACTAATTAAAACAATACCAATTGCACTCCCCTAGGTACGATTGAGTTTAGAATAATAGAATCCTAGGGTGGGGAGGGACCTTAAGGACCATCTAGTTCGACCTCCTGCTTCAAGGCAGGATGATCTATTCCATTTCCTACAGCATCACAGGCAGATGCTTGTGCAGGCAGTCTTGAAAACAACCAAGGAAGGAGATTCCATAACATTTCTTGGTGGCCTGTTTCATTGCCCAACTGCTCTTACAGTTAGGAAGTTTTACCTAATATTCAGCCAAAATCTACCTTGTGGCAATTCAAGCCCATTCCATTTCATTCTGTCTTCAGTGGAAAATTAATGTTCTCCATCTTTTTTGTGGCATCCTTCTAGATCCTTGAAAATTGGTATCATGTCCCCCCTTTGTCTTCTAAACATTCTCAGTTCCTTCAGCCTTTCCTCCTCTTGATTGCATATAGCACTGTTGCCATTCTGGTTGTTCTCCTATGAATCCTTTCCAACTTGCCACTATTCTTTTGGGGCTCTAGTGCCCTAAACTGAAGAAAACATTCCAGACAAGATCTCCCTGATACTGAGTGATGTGACAGCACAGCCAAAAATGGCATTTGCTGAAGTTAAAGATATTTCAGTGCATGATGGATCTCTCTCTTGTTCGGGAAGATAGAGGCCACAGACTGGGAGGGAGGTGATATGGGTGACCACAACCCTTTTGGGTGTCTTGGATTTCCAGCAAGGTACATGCTTGTATACGATTAACAGGCTGGCCGGGCAGACATGCATCTGTCCATGACCTGCGTGTGCACACATGCACCTGGCTGGCTTATAGAGGTGTGCACCAGGGGCCCATGTTTTTATTTTTTTTGTTTTCATTATATCAATATTTTGTTTTCATAAATATCAAAATTTCATTTTTGTTTTTGCTTCTGTTTTTGCTTTGCATTGTTTTCAATGGAAAACACATTTTCATCTGTAACTTTTACATATGTCATTATATTTTGATGGACCTTTGAAGGATTTTACCTCCCATGGAATGTATTATATGTACCAAATTTCAGAAGGCTTGGATAAAGCAATCTGATTTTACAAGCAGTTGAATTATGTTATTTTTCAAAAATCTGTATACACATTCTGATGGGAACTTCTTTGTCTCCCATCTAGGGATGGGCAAACAGATCGCGGTTCGGGTTCGGCTGTTCGATTCAGCTGCATTCGGTTCATCTGTTCGGTTCGTCTGTTCGGTTCGGCTGCGTTCGGTTCGTCCGTTCGGCTAGTTCGCCGAGCTCAGGTTCGGCTGTTCGGTTCGGTCGTCCAAACAGGCCGTTCGGTTAGGCCATTCGGTTAGGCTGTTCGGCTGTTCTGTTCGGCCGTTCAGCTGTTCGGTTCGGCCATTCGGCCGTTCGGGAAGTGTTGTTATAGGTTTTTTTTGTTTTTTATATGGTTTTTTTGGAATTTTATTGGGGTTTATATGGTTTTCTATTGTTTTTTTATTTGTTTTTTTGGTTTTTATACGGGTTTTTAAAAATTTATTTTTTTAATCTAATATTATATATAGCTATCTACACTAAATCTAACTGCTATTAACTATTCTAAATGCTATGAACTAAATGGATTATCTAATAAGTACACAGACCTACTCCTACAAACACTAAAACTAAATCACTAATGCTATCTCTATCACTAAGCTAACTCCTACA
>QEPC01012769.1:636234-647664 GCA_003113815.1 Sphenodon punctatus
CCCCCCCCCCCCTCCACAATTTTTCTTCTTAAAGTTAACCCTTGAGGTAGATTCCTACCCTGGGTACATATCTCTTGCAGTAACTCAAAATTTAGTAACTCCCCAACTTTACCCTTTTATGACAGTGGGTGTTTTTACACACACATTTCTCCTGGATGTCTGCTGTTACATCCTGAACTTTCTGTGTGTCTAAATCAATCACCCAGATCTTAAACATCCAGATCTTTTAACTTCTGTGTAGAACTTCTCCCAGAACTTTTGTGTATAAAAAGTTCTCCTGGTAAACTGCTTCGTTCCAGGCAGCTGTGGTCACTTGGTTTCCATGGCAGCCTGTCACATCTACAGCTGTGGCTACTTTAGGCTGCCTCAGGGTAGTGTTTGTGGAAAATGCATCCAGGAACTGCCTTAGGGAAGTGTTTGTGTGAAAAAGAATCTGGAACTTATTTGTGGACTTGTAAACCCAGAAGATTGAAAAATCCAAAACTTTAACATGTGTGTAAAAATGGCCACTGTCATCTACACACAGGTACACAATATCCACAAAGGAAAGTTAGTTGCAATTAAACATCTTTCCTTTCTTTTCTTTCTTTTTAAAAAAAAACTAAGGGCCCTGGGGAAGAAATATACCCCAATTCATTTTATTGTGAGGTAGATTTTTAGTCCAGCCTTGCGTAGAACTGTACCCCAAGGGGTCTGATATTAGTTGACACATTTAAGCAATTTAAGTGCTAAAGGACCAGGGTAAATATCTACCCTATGAGACAGACAAAGTTATATTTTTCACAGGCTAAGTTGAGGGTTAAAACACTTATTTATGTGTTTTCTATCAAAGAAAATCAAATTTCCAGTCCTGGTAAGTCAATTTCCAGTCCCAGGAAACAACTTCCAGTAACTTTTAAAAATTATTTTAATGCTGATTTTTCTCTCATTATACCAACTCAGTACATGAATTGGTATACCAATTGGGAATCAACAAATACAAAAAAATTGTACTGGAAGCACCTGATTTTTTTGTTTTCTCCAAGTACGTAGTTGATACCCAGGTTACTCATCCGGTACTCGATGGGGTACCCAAAATGTGGGTATTACCAATGGGTAGTAAATTTAGTACCTGTTTCAGCTCTAGCTATGAGGTCTGTCTGGAATCCAGGTATTACAGTTAGAGGGTCTTGAATCCAGGTATTACAGGGGCATTTAGAGCTTCCTGTTGTGAATTAGACTCATGCTCATCCTGGGCCTGGCTGGTTAAGGTCAACCAGGAGATGTTGGGGTCGCTTCTGGTGAGGGTTGTCAATGCTTCCCTTAGGGAGGGCAGAGTGCCAGGATGCCTTAAGGAGGCTGTGGTACGATCTCTGCTCAAGAAGCCATCGCTTGACATTGACTCCTTTGCCAGCTATCAAACAATCTCTAACCTTCCCTTTTTAAGGAAGGTTACTGAATGGGTGGTGCCTCGGCAGCTTCAGGAGCATCTAGACCACATCAGTTTTCTGGATCCCTCACAGTCTGGCTTTCATCCAGATTATGACGCCGAGACTGCGCTTGTAGCCTTGGTCAATGGCCTTTGGTTCTGCTCTTTTAAAGAATTTTAATATATTTTATGTACTGGATTTTAATTATTGAATTGTTTTTATATTGTTGAATTGTAGGTTGTGAACCGCCCCCGAGCTGCTGTCTGGGCAGGAGGGAGCGGGTCAAATGTGTTTTTAAATAAATAAATAAAAGATTTCAGGTGACCCAGGCCTGGCAATCTCGGTGCTTACTCGGTGTCCGGCAGCTGTGATGGACTGGATGAGAGTGAACCATCTGAAGCTGAATCCGGAAGAGACAGAGGTGATGTTGGTGAGAGGGGCTGAGAGGCTCCATCATGGATGGAGTTCTTCCCTCCCCAGTCCTTCAGGTTCACAGTTTGGGGGTGCTCCTTGACTCACAGCTCTGCCTGGATGCCCAAGTGGCAGTTGTGGCAAGGGGCATGTTTGGCCAGTTACATCCGGTACTGCGACTTTGGCCATATATATCAGAATCTGACCTGGCTAGTGTCATCCATTCATTCATCACCTCAAGACTCGACATGCTGGACATGGGGCTACCCTTGGTGATGGGTCAGAGACTGCAGCTGGTGGACAATTCCCCCTTATGGGGACGGGTCACCACGAGGACATAACACTGGTGCTCAGTGCATTGCACTAGCTGCCTATAGTATTCTGGGCCCTATTCAAGGTGTTGGTTCTGTCCTATAAAGCTATACACAGTCTGGGCCCCACTTACCTGAGGGACTGTCTCATCCCTTGTATCCTGGATCCTGGTTGGCCATGGGCGTCCTTCTCGAGGTCTCCTGAGTTTCTCATGTGGTAACCATAAGGAGGGAGTTCTCTGTGGCCGTTCCTAGACTGTGGAACTACCACCTGGGGTGGTCCGTTTGACCCCAGACCTTCCCTCTTTCTGAGGACAATGCAAGACCTGGCTATTCCGCCAGGCTTTTGGTGTGGGAGTTGGGTAGTGGATGGGTTTGGGGAAGGCTTTTAGCTCCATTCAATTGGTTTGAACTCAGAGATTGTTGTTTGTCATATGTGTGTGTGTGTGTGTGTGTGTGTGTGTGTGTGTGTGTGTGTGCCGCCCCAAGCTGATGTATAGCAGGAGGGGGAAGGATACAAAATATCTGTAATAAATAAATAAATATAAATAAAATTATCTGGATTTCTGGGAAATAGGCATCCATAATTGGGAGGCCTATTTGAACCTAGAAGCTCTGGCATCTGGAGTGAGTGGCCATATCTGGGAGGCCTTGTGCAGTTACACAGTCTGTATATGAGTGGATCCAGCCCTGTCATAGAAGATTTAGGAAACCAGAAGTATGTTACAGTCTTTGTTTAAAAGACAACTGACAGGAGATGCTTTCCTTTGACATTTCACAATAAATTAATTCACTTTTTCTCATTAACTACTTCCTTCAGTGAAGACTCCCCTCCCCTTTTCCCTCTTTTTTTAATCATAGCCATTTGGCACATGTGTTCATGTGCTTATTAGCAGCCTTAACACTGCACTAGCTCTGGATATTTTAGTACCATGCACAACCTGCACTTGCTTAGCTCTGCTTTTAAGAAACTTGCAACAAATATAGCAAGGGAAATTCTCAGGGCACCATAGTGTGAATTGCCACTGTGAGGCAGATGTTCAAGTCCTGTTTTAATATTCATCATGAGCCATGCAGAATAAAATCAAAATAATTTAGATTCGCCTGACTTTATACAAATTTCATAGGCTAAGAATGAATTTTGAATATCAGCTTTAAAATGTGATCTTTTCTAGGAAAATATGTAGCACTTGCAAATACAAAGCCACTCAGTTCCTCTTTGTTTTCCACATGAGAGACAATACATCACTATTTCGGTGAAACACATGGCTTGGAAATAAAAGAAAGTACTCTCCTTCCATTCCTGTCACATTTATTTTGAAAGCGGACAAGGATAGGGTCAGATGGGGGAGGAGAGAAAAACATAAACAAAAATCTAGCTGGCAACACTAATACACTGCAGGGCAAAGAGAAGGCTCCCCTCAGGAAATGACACATTCTGTGGGAAGGGAATGAATACAGGGACTGGCTGGGATAATTGTATTACACAAAGGCATAAATTAAGACGTTATACATGTGATATGACATCTGTGTCTGTTTTTGTTATTTTCACCACACACATCTCTTTTTATTCAGCTATAGGGAATCACTTTATGATCATCTGCAGACCCTGAAGATCGACAAAGTTCTGTTCTGTTGACAAAAAGAAACTTCTCCTAAATATGTGAGAGAACAGCAGATTCAATGCTGAAGAGCAACCTTTGAAACTGGAGAGATCCAAAATGAGAAGCTCAGATCAAAACACTTCACGTTTCATGTTCTAGAGATGGTATCTTGAAATTGGAATCCCCTAATCTGTACAAGCATCATTTGTGGGACTGAAAGAGACCTATTTTCTTGTTCCAGTTTGAAGGTACCTGAAACCTGGCAAAACATCTGTGTTTTTCTCCTGCTCAAGAAACCATCTCTTGACACTGATGGTCCTGCCAGTTATCGGCCGGTCTCTAACCTTCCCTTTTTAGGGAAGGTTATTGAATGGACTGTGGCACGGCAGCCTACGGAAATGGCCTTGGTGGCCTTGGTTGACGATCTCCATTTGATGTTGGACCAGGGTCGTCAGACCTTACTGGTCCTGCTAGACCTTTCATCTGCATTCAACAGTCGATCATGAGATGTTGGTGACTTGCCTGCAGGTCCGTGCCAGAATTGGCGGAACTGTCTTGGACTGGTTTTGTTCGTTCCTGGCCAGGAGAACTCACCGGGTGGTCTTGGGGGAGTTTACGCCTTCCCCCTGGGACCTCATGTGTGGAGTCTCGCAGGGTGCCATTCTGTCCCCCCTCTTGTTTAACATCTATATGCAGCCGTTAGGGGAGATCATGAGAGGGTTTCAGGGCATGCAGTGTCATCAGTATGCTGATGACACTCAGCTCTACTTCTCCTTTTCTATTGGCCCAGGCCATGCAGTCTCCTTATTTTCCCAGTGCCTGTCAGCTGTGGAGGCTTGTATGAGGTTGCACCATCTGCAATTGAATCCCGACAAGATGGAGGTGATGTTGGTGGGACCTGGGGATGGTTGAATATCCTATTCTTGAGGAGTTCACCCTCCCATGGTCTCTCAAGTGCGGAGTCTGGGTGTGCTCCTTGATTCGCGGCTCAACCTGGAATCTCAGGTTGTGGCTATGGTGGGGAGTGCCTTTCAGCAGTTACATCTTGTCTGGCGGCTTTGGCCGTATCTCTCAGACTTCGACCTCGCTACTGTCATCCATGACTTCATCACCTTGAGACTGGATTACTGCAACGTGCTCTATGTGGGGCTGCCCAAGAAGCTGGTCCAGAGGCTGCAGCTGGTGCAGGTCGCAGGGAGCACATGACACCAGTGCTCCGGGCTCTGCACTGGCTGCCTATAAAGCACTGGGCCAGGTTCAAGGTGCTAATTTTAACCTTTAAAGCCCTTCACGGCCTGGGCTCTGCTTATCTGTGGGACTGCCTCACTCCCCATGTGTCCGTGCGACCCTTGAGATCCTCCGCGGGAGCCTTTTTGGAGGTTCCCCGGGTGAGGCGGGTGGCCACCGACGTTAGATCTTTTTTCGGTGTCCCCCCCTGTTTTGTGGAATTTGCTCCTGGAGGAGGCTCAGTTGGCTCCCGCTCTCCTGCTATTTCAGTGTGTATGTAAGACCTGGCTGTTCTGTCAGGCTTTTGGGAACGGGTAGGGTTCCACACATATTGTATTTTAATTTTTTTTTTTAATTTTTAAAATTGTTTTATTGATTGTTGTTTGGCACCCCAGGCTGCCCTGTGGGCAGGAGGGGTGGGATATCACTTTTAAATAAATAAATAAATAAATAAAAATAAAACCACACAATTTCACCAGATGACTGACAGATTTTTGTCAATCAAGATGATGAAAACTACATAAGATCTGCTAATCTCCTGATAATTCTTCTTTCTTTGTGCCCTTAAATCTGATCCCTAATTTGGCATTGGACTTGGGAGCATTGCCTTTACACAATCCAGATGCTTCTGCTTTGGCTCATCTCTACAGTATTTAAAATTAAAATGTCAGAAAATTAGTATTTAAATAAGTGATACAGCTAGCAAGCACAGTACATATTTAATGGTGTTAACCTAATATATTTAATTAGATTAAATGGATTTAGGAAAGCTTTCCAATAGCTGCTTACAAGCTTCTAATTTTTTCCCCTGCTTTGTCACAGAGCTGGTTTCATGTGCATGATTGATCCTCTTGTGTGGGTCTTTCTTTCTTTCTTTCTTTCTTTCTTTCTTTCTTTCTGATGGTGGGTCCTGGGGCTGGAGTGGCTGTTTCTTATATATATCTATCTCTACACTAAATTTAACTGCTATTAACTATTCTAAAACCTATTGAGCTAAATGGAATATCCTAATAATTAACTACAAACTCCTTGTCCTACAAACACACTGTATCTCTATCTATCTCTATAACTAAGCTAACTACTATGTATATCTATCTAGTAACTATTTAACACCTAAATCTATCTAATATAATCTAAATAAATGATAATATGGAGGTAGATGGGTTGGATGGGTGAAATAGGAGGAGGATGGCAATGGATTAGGGGTAGGAAGGAACAAAAACTGCTGGAAGAGAGGGAGCCTTCTGAAACGCCTGCTGTTCAGGAACAGTGACTGGCTCAGAAGGTGTAGGGAAGGGGGAATGCAATCAGTTTTCTTTCTTGCTGTGTCTACCTCACCACAAGCCCCACTGGCTCTGTGCAGCCTAGCCCATGGCCAATTGCAGACTGCAAAGCCAGTGGTCTGAGGCAAAAAGGGATGGTGATTGGGCAGGCTGGCTGCTACTCCAAGCCTCTCCACCCCTCATGCTTGGAAGTCTGTTCCTCAGCTGACTTCCCCACCCTGTCACATTTTGCCTTCCAGTGACACGTTTTTGCCACCTGAACTTACCCAAACGCGATCCGAACTGACCAAACTGTTCGGTCATTTCGACGTTCGGATTCAGGTTCGGTCGTGCAAACAGGCCGAGTTCGGGCCAAACTCCGAACTTCTGAACCGCGTTTGCTCATCCCTACGAAAGACAGACACAGACACACATATTCCCATTTTTCAGATGGGAAACTTAGTGTGAGGTTTTGACCTGCCCAAGACCACCCAGTGAGTTCATTGGTCATTCATTTCTTTATCCAGTATTTTGTAATTTGGAGCTTTTTGAGAATTTATCCTGCATTACATCACACAGCATGGCCAATCAAATTCAAATGCAAATTCCAAAAATTCTCCACCAATTAGAACCAGTGAAGACACAAAGTACTACACAACAATGTACTGACTAAGGAAGAGAACTAAGTGAATCATATGCCAGATTGAGGGATTAAAATATAAAACAAACAAGTGAACAAGTAACTCATTAAATGAATTTTTAAAATGATGGATTTCGAAAATGAAAAATTTTGAATCTGAAATTCTGATTTGATTCACACAAACAAATGTGAACTGATGAAAGTCAAGAAATTATTCTTTTTGGCTGACTACCCATTTCACCTTTACTAAGAACAAAGGGCACAATCTTAATTCATACAAATGCACAAGGGAGTTTGTTGTGTGTAAATTGTGCAACAAAGAGGCATACTTGTAATGCTCAGACCAGACATTGGGTGCGATGCTGCATCCCTCGCAAACTGCGCCTATGCAAAGTGCAGTGAAAGACCGCTGGCACCCAGGCACACACATGCCTCGCTGACACAGCAAGCTGTGTGGGGCATGACACGCCTCTTCCTATGGAAACCCATCAGCCCACCCACCCACCCACCGCAGCTTGGGGGATGGAGCAGGAGATGCATCTAAAAACACCTTAAGTGACAACCCCTCTGATGGACTGTTCTGGGAGATGGCACTACATGGACAAATGGGAGTGGATGATGGGCAACAATGGGTAAGGCCACACGAGACATTAACCCATATTGCGCAACCTTGCCCCACATTACCCCATGATGCAGCTGACCATCAAGCTGGTACTGCCAGATGTTTGTCCTGGGGGATGGGCAACTGGCATATATGCAATGCATCCACTGTAGAAGGCCAGTGATGTATCATAGGCTACTTTTGCCCCACCTGTGCCATAGTGGCGTAATGGGCTGCCTCCAGTCTGGTTAGCCTGTGCAGCCCTGCTGTGAGGTGAGATTCAGGGCCTGGAAGAGTGTGCTCTCCATGCCTGCTAAACATCTCATCAGGGAAGGGGGATCTAGAGGAGCATGCACATGCTCCTCCGAGTCCCCCTCTCCTAACCATCTGTTTGGCAGGTGAGGCGAACACAAATACTCCTCTAGCTCCCCTCCCTAGATCAGCTGTTTATCAGGTGAGGAGAGTGTGTGCTCCTCCAACTTCCTCTCCTCAATCAGGTGTTTTAGTGAGTGTGAAGAGTGTGTGTGCTCCTCCAGGTCCCCCTCTCTGGATCAGCTTTTTAGCAGGTGGGGAGAGTGCATGTGCTCCTCCCTCCCACAATCAGCTGTTAAGCGGGAGGGGAGATTGCCCATACTACTCCTCCCCACCTTCCTCATCAGCTGTCGAGCAGCAGCAGGCCTGATCTTGCAGCACAGCCGGAGTCCAGGAGTCCAGTCCTATGTGGCTGGCTCCTCAGCCAGACCCGTGGCATGGAAGGCCAGGTAAAGGCCAGGGGGGTCTGCTCATTTAGAATGGATTCCTTGATAGCCTAAAGTCTGGCAGCTGCATTCTCCATAACTGTGGTTTCTGGGGGATCTGGTTGGCCCATTGTGTCTCAGAATGAGATTTTGGCAACGCTTTGAGTCTATTTCATCTTGTGCGTGCATAACCCCCTTGCACAACTGGTGAATGAGAACTGTGCCCCAAAACAGGTTGGGCACAGAACTCCTGCGAATGCTGAAGGCCGTGAGCCTAAGCCATGGCTTTCATGGGACTGGGTGTGTTATGTGGGGAAAGGAGATGTTTTTTATGCAGCAACTGGTTAGAGAATGATAATGGGGTGGGATGTTGTGAGGGTTGGGACTGGGTTGGGGGGGAGGACCCAATATGTGCAGACAGATTGTTGATGATGGCCTCAGTCTTCCCTAAAATGGGTACAACCCCCCCCCCCTTGCTGTATAATCAAGGCCAGTAAACTTGGACCAGGAGGGCTTAAAGGGACAGGCCTCACTGGTGACCAAGGGCCGGCAAACGCGGAAAAGGGGAGCTTGAAAGGATAGCCCACATAGCAAAGATTGGCTTGTAAAAAAGGATCGGGCCCAGCCACCATGGAACTGAGCAGAAAGTAGGTCGCTCATGTGAAATACCAGCCTGAACCTGGGGGAGGAGAAGAAAAAGGAAAACGCCTAGAGTAAAGTATGGGGCCATTAAGAGGCATTCTTCCTATTCAGTAGAGCACCGATGACTGGAACTTGGAGCAGCAACCCCTTCCCTCAGGAATGAAGAAATCCAGGTGTTCCCTTGTGCCTTTTGTGTCCCAGGGAGCCGATCATTAGGCCCCTCATCTCATCCTTAACTACGCTCCAGCCACTGTTGTTTACTCTTTCCCCCTGTGTCAAAGATATCTTATGCATCTTGTATGGCCCTTTTTGTGATGGAAGTAAAAGTTTGGTTTCTCCCCTTGTTAGCTCATTGTGTACCCCAAACGACCCATCGTAGCCTCCCCAAATCCTTTGTTCAGTACCCTATAACTGCCCCTAGTTTTCCCCTCAACCTCTGAGAAAATCTTTGGACCTAGATACGTGCAGCTAGTCTGTACGTGTCTAAGTTAAGGGTTCTCCCAGACCTTGGTCTGCCCCTCCTCCTTCTTCCATTCCCCAAACACCGCTAGATCCGTGGGTCACCTGTCCACTGTCAACAGGCTAGGAAAGGTAACCTCAGGTCCAGCTTATCCAGCCAGGTGGGGAAGCCTCTCCCGCCTCTCTTTCTCTCTCTCTCTTTCTCTCTCACAGTCCCCCTTTGCTGAGTCTTTTCCAGATTCACCTCCCTCCCTTCGCCTAGCTTACTTTCGCTTTTCCAGCCGCTGCTCATAATTTTCCCCTTTAGATATCTCATCAGCCAGACCGGGGCTGTACTTCTTTGCTTTTGTGTAGCAATAAACTTGTTGTTATTAGACACCTGTCTCTCTCTCTCTCTCTCTCTTTCTATTTGGGGAAGGTACATAAACTGCCTGTAGCATGTACTTTCCTCAGCCTGATCCTTTTGAACATGTGGAGACCCCAGTTTAAGTAATTAAGCTAAATCCCCCCTGTAGTAGAGGAACGGTGATTATTGGGGTACATTGCCCCGAGAGGTCATGAGTGGGAGGGGGTCTCCTGCTAGCAAGGTGTGAGGTGGGGGCACATTGAGGGAGGAATGTTTCCCGGTGTGAAGGGGCAATGGGTGATTGGGTGGGAGGGGGAAAGGAGCAAGAATCTCCCTTGAGGGTCAGGTGGGACAGCTGTAGGAGGTGTGTGTCAATGGGCCTGTCATGGACTGATCATTATCTCCTCCAGTCCACCATCCTGGCTCATGTCAGCCCTCGGATAGGTGTGGAGCCAGTTTGGTTGGTCCGCTCCCGGAGGCTTATGGAACCGGATCAGTTCCGGATTGCCCTGAAGGATATATTCTCTGACCCTGCTGGCCGGTCGCTCGATGACCTTGTGACTTCCTGGAATACTCTATTGACCGAGGTCATTGACCGTATGTCACCGAGGCATCCACTTTCCTCCTGCCAACAACACAGGTCCCCATGGTATACAGAGAAGCTGCAGTGAATGAAGCAGGAAGGGTGGCAGTTAGAGCCATTCACACACTGAGGCTGTCCGGTTGCGACATAGAAGTTGGTTACATTCCTATGCCGTGGCAGTGCGGCCTGTGCCAGTCAGGAGAACTGTGCCAACAAAAAAACACTTTTTTTGCTGCCATCATTGCTTCTGCAAAGTCGCGCCCAGCTGAGCTTTTCTGGGTGGTACGGGGGCTGGTCAGTCCAGTCTCCCTCTGCCTGGTTCTGGAGTCATCTTCTGCTTGCTGTGATTTGTTTTCTGACTTCTTTGCAGATAAAACCACCCAGATTCACAGCGGAGATCAATTTGTCCCTGATCCTGTTCAACGTATATATGCAGCCATTGGGGGAGGTTGTTACGGGTTGTGGTGTGAGGTGTCATCAATATGCTGATGACACCCAACTATACCTCTCTTTTTCATCGCACTCTGGCCCAGCAGTCTTGTTGCTTACCAGGTGCTTGTCAGCTGTGGGAGATTGGATGCGGGCGAGTCGACTGAAGCTGAATCCCGACAAGACAGAGGCGATGGTTGTGGGTAAAGCAGGGGCCCCATCATTGATGCGGTCTGTCACCCTTTAGTGGCTCAAGTCCACAGTCTGTGGGTGCTCCTAGACCTGAAGCTTCTCCTGGATGCCCTGGTGATGGCTGTGGCGAAAGGAGCATTTAGTGAATTATATCTGGTGCGTTGGCTGAAGCCATATGTCTCAGATGTGGATCTTGCTACAATCATCCATACTTTTATTATCTCGAGACTAGATTAGTGCAACACGCTCTACGTGGGGTTACCCTTGGTGATGGCCTGGAGGTTGCAACTAGTGAAGAATGTGGCAGCTCATCTCCTGACTGGCACAGGCCAGCGTAAGCACATAACCACTGTACTCTGTTCTCTGCACTGGCTGCCAGTAGGGGTGGGAAACTGGTAGAATCCGGTATCCGATATTGCCGGTACCGGGCGTACCGGCATTATCGGATTCGACCCGGTAATCCGGACCGGGTACCGGATTCCGGGGTACCGGATTTTTTTACATTGCAGCCATTTAAAAATGGCTGCAATGTAAAAAACTTAAAGCCCCAGCAAAAAAGTTTTAAAAAAAACAACCC
>QEPC01012769.1:648324-676043 GCA_003113815.1 Sphenodon punctatus
GGGAGGGGGAGGGAATTAATTTATTTCATTGGTTTCAATGGGGACACAGCGCCCCATTGAAACCAATGAAATAAATCTGGTACCGGCATACCGGATTTAATCCGGGAATCCGGTTTTCGTAGAACCGGTAACCGGTAAATCCGGTAGCCGGTAATGGGCCCGGGGTCCCACCACTGGCTGCCAGTGATGTACCGGGCCCAATTCAAGGTGTTGGTGCTTAACTTTAAAGCCCTAAATGACCTTGGTCTGACATACCTCAGAGACTGCCTCAGCCCCCGGATTCTGGATTGGCCCCTGCGGTCATCGAGGAGTGCTCTCCTGTGGGTCCCCTGAGTGTCTTGGGTGTTGACCATGCGAAGAACGTTCTCGGTGGCCACACCACGGCTGTGGAATGCCCTCCCGTTGGAGGTTCGTCTGTCTGCAGACCTCCCCTCTTTTCATACACAATGTAAGACCGGATTGTTCCACCTGGCCTTTGGGGAGGGGGAAGGAAGGGTGGAGTGGGTTATTAGATGGTGTGTTATTGCTGCTTTTATGTATTATTGTTTAAAATTGTTTTTATCTGTTTTATGTGTTTTATTCTTGTATGCCGAACCGAGCTGCCTGTGGCAGGAGGGCGCAGTATAAAATCTGAATGAATAAATAAATGAATGAATAAATAAAACAATAGTTTTATAATATATTTTATAATATATTTTAATAAAATCCTGTCAGCTATAACTTTTAATTAACATTAAAGAATAGATATATTCCACAAGAGAAATTCTCTACAGCAGAAAATCCCAAATTGTCGGGCTTTACCACAAGTAATGTTGTGTCATCTGTGGATGGAGTCATGATCCTGATTGATCCTGAATGTACTTTGTATGTTTTCGTTGCTGTGTCAGCTCCTCGGAATACAATTAAGTCTGAAAATGGGGCTACCTCTTTTTGATTTGCTACCAAACAAAATTAGAATAAATACTGATAGAAAAAAAAATATATAGTTTGGATGTGGTTGCTGTAAAGCTGAAACCACAACCACTTGAAATAAAAGTTTTGCCTGAGGAAGCACTACAGGAACAAGACCTTACTGTGATTTTAGTGTAGTCATAGAAAGCTGTCCTCTTGACCTTTGGGGACCTATGCAGATTGTCTTCTTCCTGTATTCCATATGTTCAATCTCTTTTCCATCTGCAGATCTACCCCTTTGTTTCTCTCTGTGCCACAGTCTAGATTATAGATTATGAGCCATAGGGTTTCAGGATCTGGAAAACTGCTGTCTGGGTGTTGTTTTTATACTGAAAATATTTAGAGGGAGGAAATGTTAATGAATCTATAAGTTGTTTCAAGAAGTGCCCAAGTGTGCTAGGTATACTTGGGAACGTGGCACCCCTCAAGGGGGTGCACACAGAATGGGAAAAGACCTCCTCACTCCCCACCACCACCCAGAAAAAGCTGAGCAGGGTAGCTCCCCAGTCAACTGAGTGGAGCATGGGCTGGGGAGAAACAGTGAGCAGCCAGGAGTCCATACCAGAGGAGCAGCAGCCTGGCCAGTGAGGTGAGTCAGCCTGGGGAGTTGGGTAGCCCGTTGGGTCATGTACAAATATCACGTGGTACCTGAACAAAACGGGGAAGTTGGGCACCCAAAAATTGATGGGGTGAGTGACTAACTGGGTAACCAGATGCAGCTCTAGTGGTGGTGGTGGGGGGGAGAGTCAGGGAGGAGGGCGGAATGCAGGGTGGGGGGGGTAAAAATGGAAGATGGGCAAGGAAGGGTAGAGGCAGGCAAAGGAGGAGAGAAGGTACTCACTGACTACAGATTTTGACAGCCATGTTGGATATCTGGGGAGGCAGGCATGCCTTCAAGAAGCAACCAGGAAGATATGTTTCCCCTCTCTGCTGGGATGGTCTGGATTGCCTCCAAGAGACTGTTTTGATTGGGTTGTTCCCTGTATTGTGAACTTCAATGAGCCCCTCAGCTCCCACCCCAGGCACTTGCACAGTAAAGTTGTTAACTTTCCCAACCCCTGCCTCTCCCTCCATCCCCTTCCCTTGCTGACTCACAGCTGAGGTGGCATACTGGTGCTAGTGTACTTCTGGGAGTGGTGTGAGGGTGGAACTGGTCACTGGCATATCTGATGTGTCTGACGACTGAGTCACTTGGATGGTGGGATGACTCTCCTGGCCACACTCACATGTGTCTGGTGGTCTGACCTCACCCAGGTCATGTCAGCAATGGGTTCCCAGGTCAGGTCATGATGGCATTGCACCACTATCATGTTTGGTTTTACCCACAGATTATTTACATGATTCAACCAACACAAGGTAGTGTAAATATGCTGGTGAATCTATCTCACTGTTACTTTAGCAAGTGTTTTCATCATGAGAAGTGCTAAATGAGTGGAGTATTATTTTGGATCAATATTAATGTGTTCATTAAGAGTTTTTAAAAAGTATATAAATTTGCATATTAGTAAAGTAGCACCAATCAAAGAGAGACAGTGTCTCTGAGAGCCAGAGAGAACAGTCCTATTTTTCAAGGGCAGTCATTTTGGCTGACAAACTGCTGTATCGGAATGAGCAGGTCAGAATGTCCTGCCAAAGGACTGTCTAGGGAATAATTATTTTCAAAGAATTGTCCCAAGAGTAATTGTCCTTTAGGAAAGATATTTTGTTTGACTTATATTAGAATGTACCATGCTACCAAACCTGGTGATTTTTTTCTTCTCATCTGGTATGGAGATAAACAGGGCCTCCATGGCAAATAAATATGATATTTGCAAATCCAAAGGGTTCGCTATGGTAAAAAAATAGGAAGAAGAAGGAGAAGTCCTAGAACACAAAGTTGTGATCCAGAAAATGTGAAAATATATACCTGGATTGTCATTTTATTTTATTTATTTATTTATTTATTTATTTATTTGTTACATTTATTAGCCACCTCCTCATGCCCATGGCATCTCAGGGTAGCTCACAACATAAAAGCAACAATTTAAAATGACAATTTAGCACAACAAATATAAAACATCTAAAATGAAATCTACCTAAAACCCCCACCCTTCCCACCTTTTTAATCCCCCCCCTCCTCTGAAGACCTGGGAGAACAGCCAAGTCTCGCAGGCCCGGCAGAAGGCCAACAGACTTGGGGTCAGACGGGGTTCCTCCGGGAGGGAGTTCCATAAATGCAGCCCGGCCACCGAGAACGCCCTCTCCATTGTGGCCCCCGCTTTATGCGGGGGACCTCAAAGAAGGCGCCCCCAGCAGACTTTTAGTAGCTATTACCTACCCAGGAGAAATGAGTAGGGCCCTTTTCACACAGACACTCCAACACTGATAAAATGGGTGTTACATTTTATTATACATGTTACAGGGCACCCACAGGGCAACACTGCAGCCCTGCAACATGAACCCTTTTCACATGAGATGCCTCCACCCAGTTTCACTGAGTAGAGATAGGTGGAGATGTCTGTGTGAACACCACAGGCGGTGGGTGGGGTGCATTTTCCTGGGTGGAGATGGATGTAGGTGTCCTGTGTGAACACCACGGTCAGTGGTGTGGGAGAGTGCATGCTCCTGTGCAACACCCATCTCCACCCACAGAGCAACCGGCATTGGACTCCGTTGCTTCATATGTGGGTAGGGATGGGTGTTGCTCAGGAGCACGCACACACCTACACTCACTGACCGCAGTGTTCACACAGATGCATTCATCCATCTCCACTTAGCGAAACTGGGTGGAGGCATCTTGTGTGAAAAGGGACCATGTTGTAGGGCTGCAGTATATGTCTAACGCTTCTTGGGGCTTGCAGGTGGCAATGCTTAACCTCCAAAAATAAAAATTGAGTCCTCCAAGGCGGGCAGCCGAGGGACCGCCGGGGGGGGGGGGGGACTGTCATACTGCATACACATAAAAAAAACCCATGAAATAAAATCTATACAAATCATACAAAATATTATAAAAAATCAAAATAAAACATTACATATTGCCCCAAGTCATAACATTTTAATACAATCCACACAGGCCCACAGATGGATATTGCCCCCAAAGTAGTGGTCCAGACCTACTAACAACAAAAACCTTGGCCCTTGACATCTCGCCCATCATGAACTTTGATATAACCAGTGCTTGACTCGAAATAAGAATGCCTAACCCTTCTAGGGGCTTACAGACGACAATGCTTGACCCCTGAGAAATAAAAACTTGTCCCTCCAGAGTATGTCTAATGCTTCTTGGGGCTTGCAGGTGGTAATGCTTAACCTCCAAAAAATAAAAATTGGGCCCCCCAAGGTAACACCTAACCCTTCTCAGGACTTACATACGGCAGCACTTGACCCCTGAAAAGTAAACAATTCCCTAATACTTTTGAGTTAATTTTCCACTATTACATTAAATCCATATTAAAATAGCTTATAGTGAAGAACGTCAGTATCCAATTTAAACCACTATAACTAGAGATTCTGGAGCACTAACGGTAAAAATATAAACTAAATATAATACAGTAAATAAAAAAACCTGTTCTCTTCTTGGTCCAGCAGTATTTAATCTTTATTTTTAAGAATGCAATAACTGGCATTTGGCAGCAAAAGCAAATGTATTATGAATTTCCTCAGCTCGCAGGACAAATAAAGCTAAACGAGTCAAAAAAGCCCTCTGCGTCTGCTGAAAAATTCAACTTTTTCACGCTTGGAAAATGCATTAGTTTTTTTTATGGTAAGGGTAGTACGAGCTCTAATCTAATCCCATCAAACAATGGGCATTCCGAAATATAATGAATAGTGTCCTCAATTCTGTACTGACACTTTGGACAGAATCTTACATTTCTAGGGATATTGAGCTGGCGGCCTTCTATTATTGCTGAAGACATCTGTTCATAGTGAAATCTGGTTAAAGCCAGACACATTTTCAATTTTAAATCAATTTTAAGATATCCTTCCAGTCCCCAAGTATGTTTGATCATAATATAAAGCGGAGCTATATATGAAGCACAATGTCTGGCTATATCTATCACACGTTGTGCCAATAAAAATCTGCCCTCACTTGAAAAAATTCTGTGATCACTATCAATAAAACAACAAAAACCTACCCTCCTCAAGGTATAATCAATGTAAGATAACCAAGGGGATTGCCTAACCTTTTTCAAAACTTGATCCTCTATCAGACACATCTTGAGAAAATCACAGCGGCGAGTATATTAACACCCTAAACCAATAATTCAAAATTCCAGTAGAAATTTAAGATATCAGAGAATCTACTCCTGTCTACAACCTTAACAAGGGTGCCGGGAATGAACAAGAGACTCCCAAAACTGACCGTAAAACTTGTTCTTGGGGAACTCTATATCCTCCTTAGCTGACATACCCCAAACTTCTGGCCCATACAACAATTGGACATTTACTATTTCCTCATAGGCCTTCAGAGGTGATTGAACTGACCTCTTTGCTAATGAAATATGCAATTTCTTAATTGCCTCAGCTGACTGAAGAGCCTTCATTTTAATGGCATTTGGATAGTAATTCCACTTATTATCTCATGATTGCCAGAGGCCAAAATATTGTAATTCTTCACCTTTTCAATCCTTGTACCACGAACCACTAGAGGTGTAAACCAGGGACCCATGTTGTTTTCCTTTTCATTTTTTGTTTTCATTTACTTTTTCATAAATAATAAAAAAAATTAGTTTTTGCTTTCATTTTGCTTTCCATTGGTTTCAATGGAAAACACATTTTTGTCTTTACCATTTTTGTATTTCAATATATTTTTGCTGAAACTTGGACTGATTATACCTCCAATGGAAGTAATTATGTGTATCAAAGTGCAAAAGGAGTGGATAAAGGAATTCAATTTTAGAAGCAGTTGAATTATTTTATTTTGCAAAAATCTTCATATACATTCTTAGGTGTAACTCCTTTGCCTCACATTTAATATAGATGTCACTTGGCAGATTTATACATTTTCACATATTTACTATCTCTTCAAACTTTCAGAAGGATTGGATATAGGGTCCTGGTGGTATAAACAATTAACTTATGTCTGCCTTAACATATGTCTGCCTGTAACATCTTTGTAGTCCAACCAGTGTACATGTCATTTGCCAGGACTATATATCACACTTTCACAATCATCTCTGCCAAATATCAGAAAGTTGTGATAAATAGTCCCAATTGTATTTGCCTGCACAGCATATGCAGAAAAGGAGCCTATACCAGGGATTATCCTACGTGTCACTGGGTGTTTTTAGACACACATTTCTCCTGGCTGTTTGCTGTTACATCCTGAACTTTCTGTGTGTCTAAATCATGCACCCAGATCTTAAACATCCGGATAGTTGAACTTCTGTGTAGAACTTCTTCCATAACTTTTGTGTGTAAAAAGTTCTCCTGGTAAACTACTTTGCTCCAGGCAGCTGTGGTCACTTGGTTTCCATGGCTGCCTGTCACATTTACAGCTGTGACTGCTTTAGGTTGCCTCAGGATAGTGTTTATGTGAAGAATGCATTCAGGAACTGCCTCAGAGCAGTGTGTGTGTGTGAAAAATGCATCTGGAACTGACTTGTGGACTTGTAAACCCAGATGATTGAAAAATCCGGAATTTTAACGTGTGTGTAAAAATGGCCATTGATCGGTTTGTGATGCCAATTGGCCAGCAGAAATGTCAACCAAATATCCTCATTCTCTTCTGTGACCATCCCAACATCTCTCCCCCACTTATTACTAGGAAGTCAGAAGCATCTGTTTAGGAGAGAGCCAACAGATATTTTCTTAGGTCCTCTGTCACAGTGCTGAAGGATGTGATTGTGATGATAATTGGCTAGCCTGGATGTGTAAACTATGTCTTCTGATTTCTGGGATGCTATCCCCAAAGTCCCAGTTATATCCCTTCTTTGCCCACCTCAAAGCCACTACCAATTGGTCCTGTAAAGCAAGCTAGAATCATGCCATAATTGACCAGTGAATGTGTCTGTCAGTCTTTTGGGTTGCTACACATCCTCACTCCTACAGCCTCTCTCCCCCTGCCATGTCAGGTGCCTGCCTCTGATTGTCACTGCATGTGCTGCTATTTATCTGAATAATGGTCTTCAAGGGGACAATTTCAATTGCTTATAAAATTGGGTCCCTTTATCAAATTGTCCTGTAGTTTGGCATAGATGACAGGGAAGGTATGTGATACCATTCCTTCCAAATATCTTGTAAACAGGATGGAATATATAAATGCTACATCTGGAAATATATTTTCATATTAATGTCTTATACCACCAGGACCCTTCATCCAATCTTTCTGAAAATTGCCAGGTGTATTAAGCTTGAGGAGGAATGTAATATTCACAGAGTCCATGCAAATTGAATGAAAGATAACGAACTTGTAGCCGTGAATATGGATGGAGCTTTTCTTTAAAGCTCAATGTTTAATTGCTTCTATAATCAGTTCTCTTTATTTATATTATTTTAATTTATATTCAAAGTTATATGCCGCCCCCTCCTACCTCAGGCATCTTGGGGCAGCTAACAACATTTTAAAAACATTGAAAACATTTTAAAATACACAGTGGTAAAATGAAAATTAAAACAACCTAAAAAGCTCATACCCACCCACCCCACCCCAACCCACCAAACCCATCTGCCTTGATAAAGGCCCCGAGGAACAGCCAGGTCTTACACTGTCTAGGAAAGAGGGGAGGTTTGTAATCAAGTGGATCTCCAATGGGAGGGAGTTTCACAGCCGCGGCACAGCCGTAGAGAATGCCCTCATCATGGTATACACCCGGGAAACCCGGGGGATCCCAAGGACGATGCCACTGGCCGACCGCAGGGGCCGATCCAGGATACGGAGGGTGAGACTGTCCTACAGGTAGGTGGGACCCAAGTCATTTAGGGCCATAAAGGTCAACACCAACACCTTGAAATGGGCCCAGAAAACTATCGGCAGCCAGTGCAGAGTGCGATGCACTGGTGTAATGTGCTCGCGTCGGCCTGTCCCGGTCAGGAGATGGGCCACTGCATTCTGCACTAGCTGAATCTTCTGAACCAGCCCCAAGGGTAGTCCCACGTAGAGTGAATTACAGTAGTCCAGTCTCAAGGTAATAAAAGCATTGATGACCATGGCCAGATCCGAGTTTAAGACATACGACCTAAGCCAATGAACCAGATGTAACTGGTGAAATTCCCCCTTTGCCACAGCTGCCATCTGGAAATCCAGGTCAAGTTGTAGATCCAGGAGCACCCCCAGGCTCCAGACCTGAAAGACCAGGGGAGGACGGACCCCATCAGTGATGGGGGCCATCACTCCCTCAGCTTTCCCCATAACCATCACCTCCATCTTGTCAGGATTTAATTTCAGGTAGCTCACCCTCATCCAATCCCCCACAGCTGACAAACACCTGGTAAGCACCGAGACTGCCAGTACTGAGTCAGATGAAAATGGGTGGCTGCCAGCATATTGATGACACCTCACCAAAAAACTCCCTGACAACCTCCCCCAAAGGTTGCATGTACACATTGAACAGGAGAGGGGATAGAATGGAACCCTGCAGAACCCTACACGTGAGGCCCCAGGGGGAAGATGAGAACTCCCTCAGCACCACATGCTGGGTTCTCCTAGTCAGGAAATAGCGGAACCATTCATGAACAGTCTCGCTTATACCTGCCGGGTCCCGCAGCCGAGTCACCAACAACTCATGATCAATGGTATCAAATAGATCCAAGAGAGCTAACAGGATCAGCAGGGTCAAACGACCATGGTCCAACTCATGGAAGAGGTCATCGATCAAGGTCACAAGTGCAGTCTCCATGCCATAACCCGTACGAAAGCCAGACTTCAAGGGATCAAGAACATTGACCCATTCCAAAAGCTCCTGAAGCTGTCAGGCCACCACCCATTCAATAACCTTCCCTAAAAAGGGAAGGTTAGAGACTGGCCAATAGCTGGCCAGGACGCCAACATCCAAGGATGGCTTCTTGAGTGCGGGTCGCGCCACCACCTCCTTGAAGCAGTTTGGCACCCTGCCCTCCCCAAGGGAGGTGTTGACTATCCCCACCAGCAGCGACCCCAATGCCTCCTGGCTAGCCTTAACCAGCCAGGATGGGCATGGATCCAATTCACAATAAGTGGCTTGAACAGTTCCAAGAGCATCTCCCACATCTGAGGGTGACACAACCTGAAACTCATCCCACAAAACAGGACAAGAATGGGCTTCTACTGCCTCTGACCCATCCACTGCTAAAAAAAAGTTGCATCAAAACTGTGGTGAATTTGAGCGATTTATCCACAAAAATGTCCACAAACAAATCACAGTGAGCATTTGATGATTCTAAGTCCTGGCGGAGAGAGACCAGATTGGCAAGCCCCAGCCCCCTAACCACCCGGAACAGCTTAGCGGGGCAGGATTTGGCAGACGCAATGAGGGCAGCAAAGAAAACCTTTGCTGTCCACACCACAAGGGCATAGGTAACTAGACTCTATGCTGAAATTGGTCAACTACAGCACATGAGTGATGCCACCATCAGCATCGCTCCAACCACCGCCCTTCCCGCTTCATCCACCACAACTCCTCCATATACCATGGGGAGCAAAGTTGTCTGCGATTCGGGAGCGGACGCCTGGGAGCCACACAGTCGATGACCTCCACCAACACAGAATTCCACATGGACACAAGGTCATTGAGTGAGCAGCCATTGAGGTCAGAGGAAACATCCCCTAGAGCTATCTGGAACATTTCTGGTTCCATAAGCTTTTGGGGGAGAACCAACCTAACTTGTTCCGCACCCTTCCATGGGCTGACATGTGCCAGGAGACCAGCCCAGAGAAAATAATGATTCATTCATGACAAGGGCACTGTTGATACCTCCCCCACTAATGGATCCCCCACCTCAAGGTCAGTGCAAACTATCATGTCCAGGGTATGTCCCCCAACATGTGTGGAGTCCACTACTCTCTGAGACAGGCCCATGGTTGCCATGGTGGCTATGAACTCACACTCTGCCCCTCCAAGACTGACATCAGTATGGATGTTGAATTCCCACAGAACTATCTCCCTGGGGGACCACAAGACCACCTCTGGCACCAGCTCGGTCAGTGTGGGCAGGAAAGCTTCTGTACAGGTGAGTGCTCGGTATGCTAGCAGTACCCGCACTCTGTCTCCGACGAAATCCAACACCAGATAGAGACCCTCCACCCATGATAGATTGCACAGGAAATCTCCTCACAGACCAGGTATCCTTAAAAAGAATGGCTACACAGCTCCCCCGGCCCTTCAGCTGTGGCTGATGCTGTATGGAGTACCCAGCTGGAACAAGGTCAGCCAATATAGGCCCTGACTCAGTGTCCATCCAGGTCTCTGTAACACATGTGAGGTTGGCTGCCTGGTCCAGGATCATCTCCTGGACCGTAATAGACTTATTAGCCACTGACCTTGCATTTACCAGCATCAAACCAAGGCCTGGGACCCTCTGGTCCCCAATCACCTCACCGCCTGCCTGGGGGCCAGTGAGTGGGACAGATATAAAACATCTGTCCCATCTCACAGATCGAACTTGTCTCCCAGAAGGACCATAATTCCCCGGGTGCAGCATGACCCCTATGGCTGCAGACCCCCCTGCCCCCGGTCCAATCCCCCAACACCCCCCCGGAGGCTGCCCCGCCAGCCCCCCAAGGGAGATCCCCACCCCAATACACCCCCTATTCTCCTCTGCCACCAGAGGATAACCCCTCTCCAAAGGGCTGCACCCTTCCCTCATACCAAGGGGGTCAGCCCTTCCCACCCTAACCCAGTCCCCTTGCCCCCCTTCCCCACATGGCAGGCAATCCATTCAGCAAACCCACCACCACCCCTATCCCTTCCCTAAAAAATATACCCCCATCCACATTAGTAACCTCCCAGACTGCCTGGTCCCGCTAAGGGTCTCGCCTTTTGAGGCAGCCAGTTGGGTATGGAGGGAGATTCTGTCCTGCCCCTCAAAGAATGAGGGGCAAGAGCTGTTCTCCCAGTCCAGCAAGCACCAACAAGTGTAGCAGTCTCTCTCTCTCTCCATAGGCTCCCCAGATGAACAAAGGGGACTCCAGCCCTAGCAGGCCTGGACCCTTCCTGTAGCAGAGCAGGGGATGATGGTATGTAACCTCTGCTAGCCAATCTTTGAAGAAGAGTCCAACGTTAAGCAGTAAGGCTCTGGATGCCACTACCACGTCTGACCCCACAAATGGTCCCCACAAACGGCCAGCACCCTTTGTGTGTCACCCTTCAGGCCGGCAACCGGAGGGCCGGCAGAACCCTCAAGGTAAACCTTGGAATAACTACCTGTGGAGGCAGGAGGGGCCAGGTGTTAGTAATCCTGCAGAGATGCAGATCCTCGCAACCCTCAGGGGAAGAGACAGCACACACAATCCCTAGCAATACTCAAAGGTCAGCCTTCAAATAGCTACCTGTGTAAGTATCTCATCATTTTGGAAATTGGCACACATAGTGCCCTTCATTGGGGGTACAACCTCCCCAAGTTTCATCAGAATCAAATAAGAAACAAAAATGTTATAGCCAGACATAGGTTTTTCAGTTTTTTCCCTTTATTTCAAAAACAAAATGTCGTTTTCGTTTCTATTTTCATTATTATTATTTGTAGTTTTCATTATTGCAATAACGATAATGAAAATGACAATTTTCATTATTGTTATTGTAATAACAAAAATGACATGCACACCACTACCAACCACCATGTATGACGATTAACCCCATGGCCTCATGCCATAATTTTAGCTTTTCCATAACTAATATACAGTCGTTATCCATACACAGGTATTCAAATCTTGAAGTGGCCCTCTGGAGGCCAATTGGGGTTTGAGAAAGAATGACGGCATCATCTGCATATACCAGAATGGGCACCATTGTAGTCAAAATGGAAGGAGGGTGGAAATTCTTTTCCAGCATATCCTCAATAATGCCATTTATGTATAAATTAAACAAAAGTGGGGCCAAGATACATCCCTGCCTTACCCCTTGTTTGGTAAGTCAGCTAGTGTTCTGGGGCATCCCAGGATGCCCCAATACTTTTTCTTTTTTACTTAATTTGTTTTTATTTTATGAGAAATCTCATGAGATCTTGTACCCCTAGGCAGCAATAGGAATTAGTGAAGGTTGCCATTTCTATGGAAGACAAAAAACCTGGAAAGACAAAAAGGCAAAAATCACCCCTGTGCACATCCCTAGGTAAGATTATTTGAATTTTCTAAATATGTATTTCTTCACATACAATTAGACTATATTCTTTACCCTCTCACTGTAATGCTATGTGAGAGGTTAAATAAATATCCAATGCAAATATCCTATCAGTAAATATGGCTGCTTTGAACTGAAGTCAATATTTTTTCTATATTATTCATGAATTGCGTATTTGTTTTGCCAGTAGCTATGTGCATTGAGTGACACTCTTAACACTTTTGTGTTAAGTATAAAAAATTCATCTGGCTCAGAGTTTTGATCTAGGTTTCTTTTTTATGTGAAATCATCTGTTCGGGAGCAGGGTTCAAAGTTTTCTCTACAAGTGAGTTTTTATAGGAGGAAATTTTCCAGAAAAATTCTGTTTTTTTCTCGGTGGGGGGAGAATTCCAGTGGTTTTTATCTGGAAAAGCATGGAAAACAAATGTAATAATTTGGTTTTTCTGGGGAATTTCCACCTCCAAAAAAACACTGGCAGAGAAAATTAGGAACCCTGCTCATGAGCAGTGTTTGTCAGCAACCTTATTCAGGGTAGGAAAGGGGGGTTTTATGATCACTCCAGCAGCACAACAGAATGAAGAGATAATTTTATATCAAACAATTACTTTAATGCCAGGAGCTGGCAAATGTTTCTAAGGACCATTGTTTTTTAAAAGTCCAAGCTAAAAACAGATGCCAGCCTACCCAGCATTTTAAAAACCTACATTAAAAATTATGATATATAATTTGAATTTGGGCCCCAAACACTTCTGTCTGCCTGACTTGTCTTTATTTGCCTGAACCAAGTGTACATGCCAAGGGGCTCTTATTGTTCAGATGAGGAGTGTGGAGGCTGCAATGATTTTCCATGAATGGCTGTAAAGGGATACATACATGCACCAAGGTCTTCTGAACCCCATCTGCACTGTCCCATCCCAGAGAGTGCAATCATAATAACTCCCCCACTCTCACGCCCTACCTTAAGCTATGCAAAAGGCATTAATACGTTGGACTGTTTTCAAACTGGAAACTCTCTCAAGGTAATGCAAATTACTATTTATGATAGTTTTCTTTCCCATTTGAAGTATGTACATCTCAAAAGCTATCAGTGCTAATGAACTGATTTATCAGGAGCTGTTTTTCTCATATTTCAGGTACGGGAATAGTTCATGAAAGTTAATCTGTGGTTTTTTGTCAGGAATGATTCAGCTAGCCCAATAGAATGACAGCTACATGTTACCTAGGAGACCATGATGGGTAGAGGACCATATGGGAAATGCCCTTGTCACTGACAAGATGGAGGTGACGGGCCATTGTCAATCCCCTCCCTCCCTTCTTCACAAGAGGTGCGCAGAGTTAGAGGCATGGCCGTTGGAGAGAGCCCGGCTAGAAGGGCTCTCTCTGAGTGGGTTGCCATGGCAACTGCCCTGGACGCGCAAGTGCATAGCGCAGCGCGGGGTTTGGGGCTAGGGAGGATCCCCTGGGCTGCGTGAGAGCGGCAGACCGGGTTGTGAGGACAGAGAAGCAGCAGCAAATGCGAGAGGCTGCTGCTTTAAACCATGGAAAAGAGTAAAAGAAAAGGGGATGGAAGCAAGAAAGGAAACACTGGGGGGGGGGTGACTGCCCCACCAGTGATAGCACCAGGGTTGAGCGAAGGGGTAAGTGACCCAACCGAGTGCCCCACCCCCGGCGAAATTTTGGAGAGGCTACAGCGGTGCGAGGCCCAATTAAGGGCCAGGGATCAAGGTAGATAGGGGAATGAGGGCCCTGAATGGGGGGGGATACTAGTGAAAGGGATATGGGAAGAGGCACAGGAATGGACCCTGCCCAAATTAGGGAGGTCTCTCAACAGATGCCCCTGGAGGATCAAGGCCTCAGAAGGGGGGGAGGAACATCATTCCCCCCAGGCGCTACAGGGAGGAATGGGAGGACTGCGAGCCAAGCCCATCAATTCCCAGTCCAAGTAGGGAACATGGAAGCCAGTGAAGGGAACCACCCGCTCCACCCCCCTCAGGGCAAAGGCAGATGGGGGGCACAGATGCCCTGGAGGGAGAGGGGCAGAGGGGAAACCTGGGACTGGTCCTCGATGCAATTTATGGGTTGGGGCCACAGGGGGCCCAGGGTAGGAATGAGGCCAGCACTGGGGTAGAGGGCCCAGATGGAATACCCGGCTTGGTGCACCACCAATTGTGTGGGGACCCGCAAGCCAATCAAGACCTGCAAACATCTGGGGCAAGCATAGGCCGGCCCATAGGGTGGGCAAGGGAAGGGGTCTCTCCTCTGCACCAGCAGGTAGAATCGCCACCAGTGACGAGGAGGCAGATAGAAGGCCCCAACGAGGAAGGACAGTCTACCTACAAGGACCTATGGCGAAGAGTACAGGAGCTAGAGAAGGAATTGGAGTGAGGGAGAAGTGGAGCTGGCAAACCCAGGGATACAACAGGACCGACAAACCAAGGTGGGATAATGGAGCAGCAACACGGGCACCCAGACAGTCACACGGGGGAACAGGGACCCGGTGTGGTCGAAGGAGGGAACATGGCCTCAAGCCCCCTCCTGGGCGACACACGGGGGGAAGAAAGGGGCCAGAATTTCCATAACTCCCAAGTACCCTCTGGGCCACAGAGGAGGAAGCTGGATGGGGAGTGGGTGTGGGTGACACCGCCCCCCCTCCAAGCGAGGTAGGCCCTCAAGCCGAAGGAGCAGGGAGGGAACACGATTACCAAACAGGGTCACAAACAACAGCAGGGAATAGGGACCCAAGGAAGAACAAGGGAACAGAGAGGGCCGATGCATCCACCGCCACCCAAAGCTGCCCCCTGCCCCCACCAGGCGGGGCTTACAGCAGCGTGGGTGGCCCTTTCTGGGAGCATTTGCTCCCGGCCACGAAAGAAAAAATTTGGAAGGGCAAGTACGTGGATGTATATGCCCTCATGTTCAGTGATCCCATACTGGATCATACAAAGAGAGAGGTGGAAAAAGATAGAGAAGTTCCGCCATCCCAAGGTGGATAGGAACTGGGCAAACTGGACATCAGCACTCGCTGTATACATGGGTGTGGTGCTGCAGGCAGACCCCGGGAGGGGACTGGAACTACACAAATATGTGGACATTGTGTGGAGGGCATATGCAACGGGCCCCCAAGGGGCTTGGTTGAGATATGATGAGGCTTTCCGGCACAGAGCTTCTCTTAACCCGGGCATGCGCTGGGATACCTACACAATAGATTTATGGTTAGAATGCATAGTTGATGTCACCAGGGCACCCTTGTCTGAAAGTGGCCATGCATTAGTAAAAGAAGGAGTTGCCGCCACCAACGAGCTTTTTTGTGGTGAAAGCAAAAGGACCACCCAAAGAAATCAGGGATACTGCTGGGAGTACAGCAGGGGCGGGAGGTGTAGCAGGAGTGCTTGTAAATTTAGGCATGGATGTTCAAATTGTGGAGGGGGACAACCAGTCACCAACTGCTTCAAGCTCAAGCAGAGGAACGAAAAAGGAAAGTTTCCACAAGGGGGTAACACCAGGAAGGGAACCCCTGGACAGTCAGGAAACACAAGAATGGGGCAGGGGGCCAACGTCGGTCAGAACTGACCGACTTCAGCAAGCCCGGCACCGTTATCCCAACAGACAGGAGGTTTCATACATAGTGGATGGATTTAGGTATGGATTTAGGATACCAGCTACACCAGTGAAACTGGTGGCAGCAGCTTGTAACTTGAAATCCATAGTTGGGATGGACCATATGGTGAGAAATAAAATAGACAAGGAAGTAAAGGAAGGGAGGATAGCAGGCCCCTTCCAAAATCCCCTGATACCAAATTTGTTCAGTTCCAAAAAAGACAGCAGGGGAATTTCGCCTGATCCATCACTTGTCCCATCTGAGAGGCAGATCTGTTAATGACGCCATCCCAAAGGAACTTACCACTATTAAATACGCTTCCTTTGATGTGACAGTTGAAAAGGCCAGAAAGATGGGATGAGGGACATGGATGTCAAAATGTAATGTAAAATCCTCTTTTCGATTGTTACCACTCCATCCCGAAAGTTTTCATCTATTAGGTTTTCAATACGAGGGACAATATTATTTTGATCGGGCCATGCCGATGGACTGTTCTATTTCTTGTTCAGTCTTCAAGAGATTCAGCAGTATGATAGAGTGGGTATTTAAACAGTGGTGGGAAAAGGGGGAAATCACAAAATACCTGGATGACTTCCTCATAATAGGAAGCCCCGACTTAAGGGATTGTGCAGCAGCATTGCGCCAATTTCAGGAGGTAGCGACGGACCTAGGGGTTCCATTGGCCCCTGAAAAGACGGAAGGCCCTAGTACTAAACTCATGTACCTGGGAATTGATCTGGACTCAGTGATGGAGCAATCAAGTTTACCAGCAGAAAAAATCGAGGGCATCAGAATGAAAATACAGGAGTGCTTGTGCACAAAAAAGGTCCCTATCCAAGCCCTCCAGTCCCTGATAGGCAGCCTTAACTTCGCTTGCCAGGTCGTGACCCCCGGCAGGGCTTTTTTGGCTCGTCTATATGAAAAACTAAGAGGGGCAACAGCTGCACATCACAGGGTATGGGTAACAAACGAAATGAAGAAGGATCTAAACACATGGCTTGAATTCCTGACCGAATTTAATGGGGTTAGCTTTTGGAGGACTAGAATGTTATTGGAAGCAGACCTGCAAGTCCAGTCAGATGCGGCAGGGGGATCGGGTTTTGGGGTCTACTTTAGGACACGTTAGCGTGCTGCCCGGTGGCCCCAGGCATGGCATCAGCGAGGGGTGACCTGAGATTTAACATTCCTGGAACTATTCCCGATAGTCGTGGCAGCACTGGTCTGGTCTGAACAGTTTGCAAACCGATCGGTCTTATTTTGGTGCGACAACTTAGCTGTTGTCCACATAGTAAACACCTTGTCATCCCGTTCCTCATGGGTTATGGGCCTAGTACGAGTACTGGTGCTGGCATGCCTGAAGGCGAACATCTTGTTTACAGCTAAACATGTACCTGGTATCGATAATGGCATAGCTTATGCCCTTTCTCTATTCCAGGCAGTCCGTTTTCGAGAGCTGGCACCGGAGGCAAGGTCGGACCACGACCCCCTGCCACCAGGGCTATGGAGCCTTGGGGAATAACTGCTCAGGCAATCATGCAGGGATCATTTGCCTCGCGAACCCAAGTCTCTTACAGTAGGGCAATTAGGGAATTTCAGGAATTTCGGTTTTCAAAAGGATGGGGTGTTGGATTTCCCATCACCGAACCAGAGGTGATACAGTTTGCAATGCAGCAGAAGGATAGAGGATTGCCACCAGGCATGATAGGAGGTAAAGTAGTCGCCTTGGTATTTGCCAACCGCCTCATGGGTTTTCAGTCCCCCGATAAGGGATTTTGCATTAAACATATGCTGGAAAGCTGGGCGCGGGCTGCTCGGCCCCCGCCCAAGTCACGAACGCCACTCACCACGCCGAGACTTTTTCAGATGATAGGGGCATTGCCAAGGGTATGTTATGATGCGTATGAATTGCATCTTTTTACCACTGGGTACGTTGTAACATTCTTTGGGGGCTTTTGCATTAGTGAGGTGGTTGCGGCCAACACCCGTAACAGATCTGACACTCCCCTTCAGAGCACAGATGTTACCAAAGGATTAGACAGGATAGTCATCCGACTCCGATGGTCTAAGACCGACCAAAGGGGAAAGGGGCAGATGGTTTACCTGGACAGGTGTGGGCTAACCTCGATATGCCCAGTTTATCACGTGGGACAATACCTAGAAGTGAGACCTCGGGTAGCGGGCCCCCTGTTTATTCATCAGAATGGGGCTCCCCTCACCAGCCATCAATTCACGGTTGTGTTTAGAGCATCCCTCAGCAAGACAGGATTACCTCCGGAGGAATTTGGATTCCATTCCTTCAGGATAGGGGCGGCCACAACAGCGGCCAAGGCAGGATTGCCCGAGGAGGCGATCAAAGCAGTTGGGAGATGGAGGTCCAGAGCTTACAAGAAATACATCAGACCTTATCCTCGCTAACAACATATGTTTTTTCAATAGGAAAGGGACCCCGCTGCGGGACAAGACATGAAGTATGGATTGTGGGTCACAGCATCGTCCGGTGGGCGAGTAGAGCTGCTGCATTGACGTAATGGGGACCTCAATTAGGCCTAAGTGATCATGCAAAGATAAGAGGGCTGGGCACCAGTGGGAAGCGCTGGGCCCAGCTCCTGCCAGTGTTAAGAAGAATGAGGGGAAGGTACAGACTGGACATAATAGTTATCCATTTGGGGGGAAACGACATTACTTCAAATAAAGGGGTTAGGTTAATAATACAAATTAAGACAGATCTATTAATAGTACAAAAATGTTTCCAAGGGGTGCAATTGGCATGGACTAATTGGATACCCAGAATTCAATGGGTTGGAGCCCAAAAGCCAGGAAAGGTAGACAAAACCAGAAAGGGTATAAACAGGGAAATCACAAAATGGATTCACAGTGTAGGTGGTACCTTTATTAACCATACGGGAATAGTGCACACCAACAACACTTTGTATAGGGAAGATGGAGTCCACCTATCTGATCAGATCAACCAATTATATTTGGCATTGCTGGCAAAGTATTTGGAGGCATTGTTGTTAATTTAGGCGGTGGGGGGACAGGGCAGTTCGTCCCGACTACCCCTTTGTGGCGGGGGTCCAGCAGGCTAGGTTAGGATAAATAGGTTAAGGATAGTTAAAAGAGTCATCTCCATAAGAGATGGGGTCGTGATACCTTGTGTAATGCAGGGCACAGCATGCACACGGGTCATAACCCTGAGAGGGGTGCTTTGCAGGATGAGTAGGGGCATGCACAGTCTCCTTATCCTGCGAGGCACTTACCGACTTACTCACGTCCACAGTGGGCACGCCCCCCTTCGGCCATGACCCGGCAGCAGTTGAAGGAGGGGATGGTTCTAGTTTTAATGTACTGCTAAATGGAAGGTTCTTCCGAGCAGTACTCAGTTATAGTTAATCAGGATCGTTTGTTGCTAGCATGCTGGACCCATGATTGCAATGCAATCCCCCACCGAGCTTACAGTTTTTTTCTGATTGAATAAAGAGTGCGGCCATATTGTTTTAAATCAATACAATGTCTCTGCGTCTCTTTGGGGGTGCGCCGACAGAGAGCCTAAGGCTACAACCTTGAAACAAATTAACCATGAGCACTCTTGCTAGCCTCAGATGGAACTACCTGTGAGTAAGTGATATCTAGGCAACACAATTAGGGCATAATTCTAATTCATCCAGGTGGTTGTACATGCCTAAACTTCATGCCAAAGTGCTATGCTAAACTTAACCAGGTGCCAAATTTTAATCCACAGAGAGAGGCACTGTTGTCCATTTCCCATTCTCACGTGCTCAGTACAGCCCCCTTTGCATGGTCAATGTTTAATAGTGGTCTTATCACTCATAAATATGCCCCAGGTACAGAGGTGTAGTCCGTGTTCCTGCAACCCACTATTTTATTTATTTTAATTTTGTTGTACTTCTTGCCTGCATCCTCCTGCACACAAGGGCAGCTTAGAGTGGCTCACAAAGCATCAATAAAATCAATTCAATAGTAAAAAACATACAAAACGTTATAAAACTCAATGCTAAAGAACTATTGTAGCCTGCTATTGTTACTATTATTTATAAATGCTTTAGGTGGGTGAAAACATACAAGACAGCCCAAGGCATTGTCATCTCTGCCTGGCTTCCCTCAGCCAGTATGCAGTTCACAGGGAGACCAGTGGCTCTGCCCAGGCGGACCTGCACCTAGAGAGCGTCCCGTGAGCCGGTCCCCCTTGCCCGGGTGTGGTGGGTTCGAATATGGAACATGGGCAGAGGCAGTGCACATGCTATGTGCTGCATACTCAAGCTTGCTATGTCTCCTGCCCCAGAAGTGGATCCCACTGTGGCATGGCAGGAGACAGGGAGGGAGGGTAAGAGGGAGGAAGGGAGGGACTGACCATGTGGAGCTGGGCTCAGCTCAGCTGTGGGACTCACAACCCCCTGGAAAGGGGGACCTCCCTCAGTTCCTCCCTCACTCCATTCCTGACAGCAGCAGCTTCTTCTGGCTGTGCCATCAGCTGACAAATGGCTTGGGAGGGGTGGCGGTCTGATAACTCCCAGCCTGGACCATCAGCTGACAGGTGGCCAGGGAGGTGGACTCTTCTCACTCTGAGCTTGTGCTATCTACTGACAGGCAGGTAGGGGGTTCTGCTCACTCCCAGCCCACACAGGCGGCCGAAGGAGGTCTGCTCACTCTCAGCTCGTGTTGTCAGCTGATAGGCGACAGGGGGTGGGAGGCGGTCTGCTCACTCCCAGTCCGTGTTAATGTCCTAGGTCACTCTCACCCCAGTCACTAGGCTGGGTTGGGAAGGCATCCTATCCTTTAAAAGGCGAGGAGGTGATGGCACATGTGACCACCCTGTTCTCGGGTGCAGTGTTCAACCCGCCCTCCCTGGGCCTAGGATGAAACCTGGCTGCCCTTGCTCTTGATGGTAGCCACAAGTCTTTCAATGCGAGACTTTCCTTCATGCCACAGCCCAGTTCCCCTCACAACCCTTGCAAGCAGGCTTGGAGCCTATTGCACCATTGCAGGCCACACCACTTGTCCTTTCCTTTGAATGAGGGTGGGAAAAAAATTTCTGCCCCCATAGCGCTGCTGAGGCAGGAATGGAGGGGCAAAGGTAATTGTCCCTGCACCTTGGAAGAAAAGTACACACAGTATGTGGGGTCACACTCCTTATTCAATCAGCTACAAAGGGAGGGGCATTCCACCTAAAAGGTCCAGCAATACAAATGTAAAACTCTAAGGATGGCCTGACGTACACTCACGTAACACCCCTACTTAATCTAAATGTCCTAAGTCATTTTCACCCCAGATGCCAGGCTGCTTGGGAAGGCAATATATCCTTTACCGACCTGAAGTAGGCGAGGAGGTGATAGCCCACTTGGAACTGCACTTATCCTGGGGAGAAGTGCTCAACCACCCCTCCTGAACCTTGGGTCAAACCTGGTCACCCTTGCTCTTGATTCCCCTGCAGCCCCATCTCATAAGGAGATGACTTCACAACTGTGTAACTCTTCACCAACATGAATTAAGTGGCTCGGCCACTGCCACAACAAAGTGCCAGCTCATCCTTGGTTGGTTTTGTACCCCACCTTCTGACTTAGCCCAATTCCTGTATCGATTTATCCTTAAGTACCCTGAGGTACAGCTGGACACCCTGATCAGATTACTCACTTTCCCACCTCTCCATTACTCTTCCTTCTGACTCTGTCGTCTTTGTTTTGGAAAAAGGCGTCACACTGAACTATTCTCTTGCACATGTGCATCCAGATGAACCATGTGCAGGGCAGCACTAGCCTTACTGCATGCGCCCAATCATGCTTCATCTGCCTAACTACCTCTAAACACATTGACTTTGGAAGATTATTTTCCCCCTAAATGAACAGCTACTATATCAGTTTCCCAGTCCTCAGAGGCCGAGTGGACTGGTGGCATAAGCTTTTCTCACAGCATGTCCTTTCTGTCCTTCCAAACAATGGGCATTTTTATACACACCTTAAAGTGCTGGTCTTTCAATCTTCTAGATTTACAAGTCCACAAGTAAGTTCTGGATGCATTCTTCACACTCACACTGCCCCGAGGCAGTTCCTGGATGCATTCTTCACACAAACACTGCCCTGAGACAGTCTAAAGTAGCCACAGCTGTAGATATGAGGGGCTGCCATGGAAACCAAGTGACCACAGCTGCCTGGAGCAAAGCAGTTTACCAGGAGAACGTTTTACACACAAAATTTCTAGGAGAAGTTCTAAGCAGAAATTCAAAGATCCAGATGTTTAAGATCTGGGTGAGTAATTTAGACACACAGAAAGTTCAGGATGTAGCAGCAAACATGCAGGAGAAATGTGTGTGTAAAAGCATCCATTCTCATCCATGGCACAACAACCTGGCTGTATACCTCACTGGGAACAGCTCACTTCCTTGGCCGTCCAGTGAACTATGTTGTGTGCCACTATTCAGATCAACATACGAGGGCTTATGGTTCCAGTCCTGCAACAAATGAACAAGCAACAGTTAACAATTTAAACTAAACAGAGATCGCAGTTAATCACTCAGCTCATGAACCTCATGGAACATCGTAGTTTGCCATCTACTGATTTTCTGAATGCTAGAATCAGGCAGACCCATTGCCACTGCATAACTAGCTGCCCCAATGCTGAAAGAGTGGGGCCCTTAGCTCTCTACTGGTAGGTGTAGCTGACATCCATATCCTTTGAAGAACGCTGAAAACGAATGGCGGGAGAGGCCTGTACCATCGGTTGGCAGAAAAAAGTCTCCCAGGACCTGAGCGGTTCTTTTAATTTTTATTTTTATTAAAAATTTGATTAAATCTCTTAGGCTGCTTTTAAACGAGGGCGCGCTGAAGCACCTCCCAAACGCCGCATTAAAGGAAAGCCGCCGGAAGTGACACTCTCCCCGTTGCCGGCGGTGGCGGCGGCTGGAGACACGGGGCTTTGCAGCGGCGCATTCTTAAGCCAAATAATTGAACTCTTAAGAATGCGCCACTGCAAAGCCCTGTGTCTCCAGCCGCCGCCACCGCCGGCAATGGGGAGAACATCACTTCCGGTGGCTTTCCTTTAATGCGGCGTTTGGGAGGCGCTTCAGCGCGCCCTCGTTTAAAAGCAGCCTAAGTACTTACATGCTGCCCATACCAGGCATATATCTGAAGGACCCATTTGGTACAGCAGCACCACCTGTCCCCTACCCTTCCAGTCCCTTTTGGAGTACTGAAGTAATATGCTAAGTGACATGCCTTGAAGGTTAATCTCCCAGATGGTGATGCCCTTGCTAGCTGGACCCACCTGGATTCTGCTACTAGCTAACTCACTCTAAAGGTTTCAAAGAAGGCCAATTTAAAAACTGCTTAAAGAAGAGTCACTTCAAATAACTTTAAAGCAGACTAGGAGAAGATGGAGGATATATTCTGAGTAGATATAGGGAGTAAATGGGAAATCTGGGGTCTTGCTGCCTGGCCTTCTCATGTGACCAACTCTCTACCATCCTGAGAATGAAGAAACCATGATCTGGGGGAGGCTGTCATGCCAGGTTGCAGTGCCAATGCAAATTGAGGTACGTGGGCACTGGAATGGGGAAACACAATTCCCAATCCCATTGGGCTTCTGGTTAGGGAACCCGGACCATCTGATACAGCTGTATTATACAAGGGTCCAGATTTCCTTTGGCACCACCTTCAGCTCCTTGCTGGTTCCTGGTGCAACCAGGTGAAAATGGTCTATCTGGAGGTGAGAGAGGGCTTCGGCTATGCAATATTTTGCTTTGCGCCACAGCCCAGTCACCCCTTGCAATGCTTGCAAGCAGGCTCAGCGCCTATTGCATAATTGCAGGTCTCACCATGTGTCCCTTCCTTTGATGGGGGTGGGACAAATCCCTCTGCTCCCATAGTGCTACTGAGACAGATGTGGGGGGAATGGTGGCAAAGGTAATTTTGATGGATACCCCACAGCTCTAGAAATTCATGCGGAAGTTTTCCAAAACTCAAGCAGGAGTATTTTTTGGAGGCAACATAAGACCGGTGTATTTGGACAGGCTTTTGGTGGAAGGGAACAGAATTTGGTGATGGATTATTATTTATTAATTATTATTATTATTGGGAGGGGAGTATGTTTATATTGGATTTTATTTATTTCATATGTTTTCTTCACATTTATTTTGTATTGTGTGTGTGGTTTTGTAACCCATCCTGAGTCCTTAGAATAGGGCAATCTATTAACCAAACCAAATCAATCACTCCTCCTGCACCAAACATGCCTTCTAGGTCCCCTTAACAACAAGATCATAAGCACCTATATGGCCTGCATACTTTTACTAAAAACAAAAGTGCCCCACAAAGTTCCCCATCCTGAATTTGCTGCCACGCATTAGGCAGAAAATACCAGATACCACAAATCATAAAGTAATATATAATTAATGTGACAGCGTGGAATAATTAAACCTGAAGGGCTGAAATTGCTTTCAAAGGAGACAAACAAAATTAGTCATAAAACGAAAAAGTCAAAATTCTATCTAGCTGATTATGTGTCTGAATCTGCTTCATCAAAATTACCATAACCTTTAGAAAGAAAGTAGAATCAGCTCCATATTCTGCTGACAGAAAGAGATCAAATGTAAAAACACTAGGGCTGAAATGAATTTTTGCCAAAACAGGAAATCTTGTCAAAATCCTGGTTCCCGATACCATCTGTTGAATCAAGAACCTCAGTACATGGCAATATTTTGACCGACATTTTGTTTCTTGATTTGCCAGTTTTCCACTGACCAGGATCCCATTTACTACCTTGTCATCCATTTCAACCCCCAAGAGGTAATAGTGATGCAATACCTAATTTCTTGCACTCCATTTTCCCTTGTACTTCCTTGTCACTCATTAGCTGGTATGTGGATTCCTTTACTAATAATCTGCAATCCAGTTGCAGATTGGTCAAAGCAGAGGTAACAACGTAGAACAACCATCCTTATTGAAGGCACTGGAGTGGGGGCTAAGGGGCAAGCTATTCGCACAGCAATTTGTTCAAGAATGCAGAAACAACAAATCCGGAAGTAAAACTGTACCCTCGGCAACGTGGTAAGTGGCTAAATGAACGGTGCTTGATATGAGGTAAATGGTAAGGAGAAAGTCAGTAAATTGGGATGGTATCTCACAATATTGTGAGAAACAAGAAATCGTATTGGTATTGAGAAACAGTTAGGAAATTGATCCTGGTCCATGATGTGGTCAAGTTTGTCCTGAGCAACAATTTAGCTGTTCGTTTCAGTTGTAAAAAGACCATTCTATTCATTCATTCATTCATTCAAATTTCTACCCCACCTTCCCAGAGGGTGCAGGGTGGCTTGCAGCAGTTAAAATAGAAAAACAAAAAAAATATGAAAATCACTTCAAAACCTACCCTCAACGCTAAAACCCACCCAACACAAACCCTATCCCCACCTGCCAAATGCTTTGCCAACAAGTTTTACACTGCCCTGGAATATGCTCAGGCTAAAGAGCTGAGGGACCTTTGGGGGAAGGGAATTCCACAATACTAGGGCAGCAACCAAGAATGCCTCTCTGCAGGCCCAAGTCATATGAACAAGTTTAGCAGGTGTGGTACTCACAAGAGAGCACTCCTGGCCAGCTTCAAGGGTTGCAGAGGAGCACAGTAGGAAAGGCAGTCTTTCAGATAAGGGGGGCTCAAGGTATTCAGGACTTTAAAGGTTAAAAACAGCACTTTGAATTGTTCCCGGAAAGTTATAGGAGGCCAGTGCAGACTTTAAAACACCAGTGTAATGTCCTCACAGTGACCCACCCCCGAAAGGAGCCGTGCTGCCACATTTTGAGCCAGCTTCCACTTCCAAACAGTCATCAAGGGCAGTCCCATGTAGAGAGAACTACAATCATCTCACCTTGAAGCAATGAAGGCATGGATGATGATGATGATTAATGATGATTGATGATTATAAGCATTTATATAGCGCCAGCGATGTACCTGGTGCTTTACAGAAAATAAGATTGACACATTCCCTGCCTGAGAGCTTACAATCTAAAGACAAGGGGAGGGGAGACAGGGAAGGGGGAACAGAGGGGGAGACAAGGGATGTGACATTCATGAGGATGTGAGAACTCAGGTACACGTTCTTGGCTTGGTTACAGTAAATTGGGAGTTTACAGATAACAGGTGGGGGATAATCCTGGGTGGGGATGATTAGCAGGAGTTAGGAAGGGCAGAGCGGAAGAGGTGGCTTTTGAGGAGGGACTTGAAGGTGTGGAGGGTGGGGGCAAGGCAGACGAGGTTGCCAGATGTAAATCAGAAAGAAAGGTACAGAGCCTCCTCACCAGATGGAGTTGGTGAATGAAAAACTCTCTTGGGCACCACTGCAACCTGAGGTTCCAGGCACAGCGAGGGGTCCAGAAGCACTCCAAGACTGTTAATCTGAGCAACCAGAGGGGGCCTGGGTCCTTCAGAGAGAGGGGTATCAATCCCTTCCAAGTCACAAGATTGGTCAATCATTATCATTTTAGGCTTGTCTGGATTCAGCTTCTATCAGCTCACCCTCATCCAGTCCCCAACAGCAGTCAGACATTCGGTAAGTACCAAGAATGCAAGATCTGGGCCAGATGAAATACTTAGAACTGGGTGTCATCAGCATACTGACGGCAATTTGTTCCAAACTAGGAATGTGCAGAAGGCACCACTATCATTTTCATTGTATTTTTCATTTTCATTTACAAGAACTCGCCCCCCCGCTCCCAACTTCATTTTCAGGAGGTTTCGTTAATGATCCTACAGTTTTCTTTTTTTCTTCTTTTTTTAAATTAAAAATTAATTTTTTAAAAAATCACTGAAAAAGTTTCTATGCTGCCAACATAGCCACAACATAGACCTTAAAAATGATCTATGCTGCAATCAGTCAGATTCAGTGTGAGTTGAGAGCCACCTTTGTGCTAACCATCTACCCTCCCTCTTCAGCCGCCTCAGGTCCTCCATAAACCTGAAGGGACTATGGTACTGCAGTGGTGGGACTATGCTACTGCAGGACTATGCTACTGCAGTCACTCCCAGAGTGAACACCTGAGTGCAACCATGTCAATGGCCATGTTCAGGATGTCATTCCATAAGGCAACCAAGGCATCAACAGATTAGCCATCAAAGTCAGTGGGTAAATCCCTCAGAGATTTCTGGAAACCAATTGGATCCATTAGTCTCTGGCGGCGGATCAACCTAATTGGTCCACCACCCTGACAGGGGCATAGAATGGAAGGTATTTGGTTGTTCAAAAGGTAATGGACCGATCATGACAACTGTGTTACAACAACACCCCCAAATAATTGGAACCTCTGTTTCCAGGCCGGTGCAAAACGTTAAATAAAGTGTGTGTCCTGCCTCATGTGTTGGGCCAGATATTATTTGGCATAGGTCCATGGTTGTCACAGAGGACATGAAGTCCCGTCTGACCCCAAAAGGTTAGTCTCAGAGTGTAGGCATGGGCGAACAGATCGCGGTTCGTGTTCGGCCGTTCGGTTTGGCTGCGATCGGTTCGTGCGTTCGCGTTCGGCCGTTCGGTTCGGCCTCGTTTGGTTCGTGTGTTCGTGTTCGGTTGTTCGGTCGTACCTCGCGTTCGTGTTCGCCCATTCGGTTCGGCCGTTCGTGTGTCGGCCGTTCGTGTTCGGTTGTTTGGGCAGGTCGTACGTTCGTGTTCGGCCGTTCGGTTCGTTCGCCATCGGGTTGTGCGTTCGTGTTCGGTCGTTAGGTGTTCGGGTGGTTCGCGCGTTCGCGTTCGGCTGTTCGGCCCGAAAAAACCAATGTTTTTTAATATATAATTTTTTAAAAAAAATTTATTGAATTTTTTTATCAAATATTTATATCTCTACACTAATAACTAACTAACTACCTAACTAATAAATGTATTCTAAATGCTATGAATAACTCCAACAAAGCAAACCCTAAAGCTGAATCACAGAAAAAACAGT
>QEPC01012769.1:676188-688304 GCA_003113815.1 Sphenodon punctatus
GGGGGGGGGGGGGGGGGGGGGGGGAGACATGAAAGTGAATGTGCTCAAACAAATTTAGTTTGCTTTCACATCCATTTTAGTTACCTCTGCTATTAAAATGAATGTTGGCAAATTCATTTCGGTAAAAGAAGTAACTAAATCAAATTGTACATCCTTATAATAGTCTCAGTCCCAGCAGCAGGCCCCATAGCAGTTCCCCCATTCCTCAGCCAGGGGCTTCCACCATGGGAGCTGGGGGACAGCAGCCCCTTATGTAATTGTTCTCTATGTGAGGGTTAGGCTTTGCAATGAATATCCTATTGATACTAATTTCATGGGAATGGAAGCAGAAATAGAACACGTTACTCAAGAAGTAAAAAGTGATAAAATTTCAGAACATTAACTTGGTAATTTGATATCTCTTCTCTTCCAATATGACCTCCTCTGCTAGATAGCTGAGGATTCCAGGTGGAATTGTCCTCTGGAGAGACTATAAATTATACAAACTAAGAGTGAGCATGCCAAATTTCTGTCAAGGAAATTAATAGTTTTATCCTAGATGCAATAATGTAAATTTAAAGCATTGTTAAGCATATAAGAGTACTAAACAAAGAAAGAAGACTTAGCATATTGAGAAAAACAACAACAAATCAACTAAGGAAAAAGAAGAACTATGATCATGGATAAAAATTATGAGGCCATAGCAATGCTCTTATACACATCTAGATGTGTATAAGAGACAGGCGTTCGTGTTCGTGTTCGGTTGTCCGAACAGGCCGAGTTCGGGCCAAATACCGAACTACCGAACCGCGCTCGCCCATCCCTATCAGAGTGTATGTTGAAGTCACCCAAGTTTATAAGTCTGGGTGACCTCATGGCCACTTCTGAGACCAACTCAGTCAGCTTGAATGTTAGGCACCCAATTCCTTTGAAAGATCAAGGTGTCTATACAGATCACCCCCACTCCACCCTCACCCCACCCCCAGCCCCAGATCCTAAACTTGTGCTGCACCAAGTACGTGCCTGGCACCATCTGGGAAAATATAGAAGGTACTGTGATTTGGGGAGCCTTACCACAATTTGGGCATCTTTGTCACGTGATGCAATGACTCGTAATGCGTGACAACTGCCAGATGTTCACCCCATCCCGGGGATGGGAGGGCAGCTGGCTGTTATGCCCTCAGTCCTCTGAAAAAGCAGGGGATGCAACACATAATAGTCTTACCGAAAGTTGGCTAAGGGTTCCCAAACTGCAGTACTCATGGGCCCACTCCCCATCTGTCGTGCCCCACAGTGAGGTCCACCACAGGACGTTGAGCATCAGGTGCTGTTGCCAGCCCTGTGCAGCAATATCATGGCCAGGAACAGAATAGTGGGTGGGCCAAGGGAGGGTGAGTGGGGCAGGACTGGAGTGGGTGGATCTTATATGACTGGTACTGGTGGTATATCAAACAGCAGCCTTCCTAGTTTCCCTGCTGGGGGAAGGCTGTGTTCCCATCTCTCTGTGCTGGTCCTGAAGTATCGTGGCTGTGATTGCCTGCCATGGGGCATGCTGAGGATCAGTCCCACCCAGTTGATGTGGCTGCACCTGGATTGTCAACTTGCAGAGAGGCAGAATAATAAGATAGGATGGAAGAAAGAAAAAGAGAGAGAGAGAGAGAGAGAGAGAGAGAGAGATTATACACATCTAGATGTGTATAAGAGACAGGCCCCATGTAGAGCGCATTGCAATAATCCAGTCCTGAGGTAATGAAAGCATGGATAATGATGGCCAGGTTGGAGTCTGAGACCTGTCTCTTATACACATCTAGATGTGTATAAGAGACAGGTGCTGGTCCTGAAGTATCGTGGCTGTGATTGCCTGCCATGGGGCATGCTGAGGATCAGTCCCACCCAGTTGATGTGGCTGCACCTGGATTGTCAACTTGCAGAGAGGCAGAATAATAAGATAGGATGGAAGAAAGAAAAAGAGAGAGAGAGAGAGAGAGAGAGAGAGAGAGAGAGAGACTGGCCACAATCCAAAGCTGGATCTACATGGGATCCATGTGGGTTCTGTGTGGCACAATGCACTCCCTATGGAGATGCTTGCAGTTTGCACACATGGGGAATGGGATCGGCCCCAATGGCAGGAGGCTGGCAGAATTTGTGTAGGATGTGTTGGAAGCAGAGAGAGGAGATACATGGGCAGGATGGAGCACCAATGCTCACCCTGGAGTGTGCCTCTCAGTCTTTCTCACAGGACAGTTCAGGGAACCCCAGTGTTATAGTGGGACTCAGTTGGTATGGTCCAGGGAGCAGGCAAAGGAAGGGGTGGAGCTGCGTGTAGAGAGCCGGTTGGGACCGGCAGTTAGATTCAAGCAGACAGATAGAAAGAAGCACCTGTGAGTGCTAGCATCCTGAGCAGGCCTAATAAAGATCCTGTTTAAGTTAACTCTACCTGAGTCACCTCAGCTCATTTTTACATCCAGCAGCAGGGTCTGCATTGTCAATTGGCCAGCAGAGATGTTTGACATATTGCCTGTTCTCCTCCTCCCCTCAGAGGGCATTTTTAGATGAAACAAAACTCCCACGAATTGAATCCAATTGAATTCTCCAATTGTCATTTTCAAAGAATTCACATGCTTGAGTGAATTGAATCCAATTGAATAGAATTCAACTGAATGCTCCAATTGCCTCTGTTGAATCCAATTGAATTGAATCCAGTTGAATGCTCCAATTGACATTTGCTCCAATTACTCCGATTGCCATTACCAAAATGCAGCTTTACTGGTACCATGCACCTTGCAATGGGTATGTGAACAGCACTTGCACATATGCTGAGAAGTCCTTGTGATCATGGGAGTTTGCTGTAACCTCTGAATTCCATGCATGTCTAAAAACACCCTGAGACCTTTGCAGCCTGTTAGCAGTCTGCATAGAAATTGGGGGGGGGGGGGGGGGGAGACATGAAAGTGAATGTGCTCAAACAAATTTAGTTTGCTTTCACATCCATTTTAGTTACCTCTGCTATTAAAATGAATGTTGGCAAATTCATTTCGGTAAAAGAAGTAACTAAATCAAATTGTACATCCTTATAATAGTCTCAGTCCCAGCAGCAGGCCCCATAGCAGTTCCCCCATTCCTCAGCCAGGGGCTTCCACCATGGGAGCTGGGGGACAGCAGCCCCTTATGTAATTGTTCTCTATGTGAGGGTTAGGCTTTGCAATGAATATCCTATTGATACTAATTTCATGGGAATGGAAGCAGAAATAGAACACGTTACTCAAGAAGTAAAAAGTGATAAAATTTCAGAACATTAACTTGGTAATTTGATATCTCTTCTCTTCCAATATGACCTCCTCTGCTAGATAGCTGAGGATTCCAGGTGGAATTGTCCTCTGGAGAGACTATAAATTATACAAACTAAGAGTGAGCATGCCAAATTTCTGTCAAGGAAATTAATAGTTTTATCCTAGATGCAATAATGTAAATTTAAAGCATTGTTAAGCATATAAGAGTACTAAACAAAGAAAGAAGACTTAGCATATTGAGAAAAACAACAACAAATCAACTAAGGAAAAAGAAGAACTATGATCATGGATAAAAATTATGAGGCCATAGCAATGTAGATGCAAAGACATTCTTTGAGCAGAACACTGAATCTGTCTCTTGCGGTTCCCATTTAGACTAAGGAATTAAGGAATTAAAACATTAGGCACAGCACTTTGATTATAAGCACTGCAAGGTGAATAGTCTGCAAAGATCACATCCCCTAAAGGTATCTGAATGCAGAATTTAATTAAAAAGTATCACAATTAGATAATCAATAGGTGCTGCCACCGAAGGTCTTGTGATGCTGAGCAGGCATGCAGTATACTTAAGCACAAGATACTCAGTCTCTCTCATGCAGGATCAGGCAAGAAGAAAAGATATCACTGTGCCACTTTTGCTTGGCCATTGCTTTTGCTAAAGAAAAATACCAACCCGGCTGCTTTCAATGGCAGGAACTGAGCAAAACAAAATGAGTTGTTGACTGCCAAAATGTATTGTAGCCAAATCACTGAATCATATTCTAGAAATAAAAATACAGCTCCACTCAGAAGAAACAAATTGTCACTCTATCAGTGGAAGAAGACAGGGCACAGCTATGGGTTTAAATGGTAGGGGTCTCTATCCATAACGTTTTCTGTTGCAAAAATGAATGTAGCCCCATTCATGTTCATAATTATATGTTACGGAAATGGATGAATAAGAAAACGATTTGTGTTTGCTTTCATCCATTTTTGTTTATAAATAAAATAAAATATAATAATAATAATAATAATAATTATTATTATTATTATTATTTAAAAACACGTGCATGTGCAAAATAGCTGACAGGGCCATTCAGCATATGCAGACCGTTTTCCAAAATGGTGCTAACACTACGAGCACCATTTTGGAATAGAATGTGCATGCACAGAGAACATTTAGAACATGCACTTTGGCCATTTAGAACATGCACTGTGATTTTTAAAAATATTTGTATTAACAAAATAAAATTTAAAAAATCACTGTGCATGCTCAAAATGGGTGCTGCATACATGTCCTTTTCCAAAATGGTGCCAGAAGCATCAGTACCATTTTGAAAAAAGGTTGCACATGCTTTTTAATTACATTTTTACTTTACAATTACATTTTTAAAGTAAATTTTAAATGTTATAAAAATGGAAAAATACCCCAAAACAGTAGGGGTGTGCGAACGTGGTTCGGATGTTCGGAGTTCGGACCGAACTTGGTCTGTTCGGACTTCCAAACCGAATGTCTGAACCAAACTCGAAAATGGCTGAACAGTTCGGTCATGTTCGTGTGAATTCGGATGAGTTTGGGGGCTGGAAAAATGTGACGTCAGGCAGGAAAAACGTGACTGGAAGGGTGAGGCATCTGAGGAGCAGACTTTCAGGGCCAAATGATACTGATACAGAAAAAAAAAATCTTTGAATTCGGCATCAGTATAGGTATCGATAGCGCTATTTTCAAATGTTCGGCCAATTTCAGCCGAACCAAACTCCGCTGAACCGAACAACTGAACCTGAAATTGGGTTTTGAACCGAACGACCAAACGTCCGAACATACGAACCACATTCTGTTCGCACATCCCTACAAAACAGTAGGGTTGTTTATGAAAACCCCTGAAAACAAAGGGGTTTTGCTAAACAAATTTTTAAAAATAAATAAATGGCAGGGGTGCTTTCTGTACAACCTTATTAAATGTCCACAACTTTTTATTGAATTTAAAGATTCATTCTGGAGAGAAACTTCAACTTCTCTTTTCACACACAGGTAGGGCTGAGAAGAGAGCAAGTGTTCCTGTTCTGAAGGGAAATACTAGCCTTTCAGGAATGCATGCGATTGTCAGTACTTCATCAGTTTCCAGTGATTCCACACTTATGCCATTTTTGTCACCTTCTGGGACTTTCCAGCACTTTTTTGCCACTTTCCAGCACTTTTTTGTCACTTTCCAGAAACGTTATGACAGATTTACAGCAGTTTTATAGCACTTTTATGCCAATTTCCAGCACTTCCCAAGTTGTTAAGCTGGCAATTTTTCATCTCCACAGCCTCCGTGGGTGCATGTGGGGCACCCATGGGGCTTGAGACCGGGTCCATGGCAGCCCTGTTCAACTAACTTGCAAAAACTAACAGAAAATTGCAAGAACAGCTGGAAAGCTGGTACGTTTCAGTGTCACACAAATCTCAGAAAATACCCTGCTTCCAAAGGAAGCATCAATCTGAGATTTTTTTATTTCAGGTCAACATTCATGTGCAGTACTAACCATGCCACCATCACAGGTGATTCACTGAGTTTCCCAACCCCACTGGTGACATCCCCTCCTGGGCCACAGCCTGCCACCTCCCTTAGGACATTCCAGTTGCTGTAGCCCACCCATCAAACCCCATAATACCCACAGGAGGTCTGGAGGAAAGGGGAACACTAACTGAAGACCACCCAAGTTGCACAGGTGGTGCTGTTTCCCACCCTTCACCGGTCACCCTGACACTCAATAACTGGCTCTACTCCCATATCTCATAAGGCAATGCCTTGAATTATTTTCCTTTCTATGCTGGCACCCTTTCCTTTTTTTCTCTTGCACTAGGCTTCAGCTTAGAGTTGTGACTAGGGCTGATGCGGCAGCAGCTTTTACCGCGCCGCGATTCCGTTCCGCCATTTCGGAACTGCCCACACCACACCGCGACTTTTCTGCGGATATTCCGCTAATTCCGCCGGAATTCTGCAAATCGCGGAATTGCGGAAAAATCGTGAAAAAATTGCGGAAATCGAGGAAAACCGCTATTCTGCTATTTTTTGGCGCTGGCGGAATTGCGGAAATCGCGAAAATGTCATGTTTCCACGATTCCACTAAGTTGCGGAATCAAAAAAGCGGAACCGCGGAACCGCGGAATGAAACCGCGGAATGAAAGCCTCTGCCATGCCGTTCCACTAATTGCGGAAACACTGTTTCCGCCGGAAATAGCTACCGCTGCGATATTCCGCTACAGCCCTAGTTGTGACATGATAATTTCACTATTTCCACCACTTAAAGCTTAAACACATTCTTGGTTGCACAAGCAGCAAGAACTATAGAGTGTGGAGACACTGCATAGTAGATGAAAAAGCCCAATAGTGGGGAACGGTACCACCAGCAAAAATGGAGGAAGTGATACAGCTACCTACGGATCACACTGTGACTCAGCATTAAAGGCTTTGCAGGTGGTTAGCCTAGAAAAAGACAGTGCTAATAGGAGACACCTAAGACAGACCCTAGTAGGTAGGGTATTTAACTGAAGAAGCCTTTAATTTGAGAGGAGTTTATTTATATATTGATTATAAATTTTTATACCCCGCTTCTCCAGCAATCAAGCAGCTTGAGGCGGCTTACAAATAAAAACATTAAAAACCAACAAAATGTAATAAAACATTAAAAACCTGATTACAATACCCATTAAAACTAATGTGGCTGCCACAGAAAACAAGAACCATCTCCCCTGCAGCCCATCCTACCCATCCGCCTCGCCAACGGCCCAGCGGAACAGCCACGTTTCACAACTACGACGAAAGGATGCAAGGTCCAGAACCTCCTGGGCCTCCCCCGGGAGGGAGTTCCACAGCCTAGGAGCGGCCACTGAGAATGTCCTCTCCATCATCGTCCCCGGGAGCAACCCGGGGGACCTCAAGAAGGGTGTTTCCGGCAGACCACAGAGGCCGATCCAGGACATGGAGAGTGAGGTGCTTTTGCAGTTAGGTGGGGCCCAGGCCATTTAGGGCTTTATAGGTAAGAACCAACACCTTGAATCTGGCCAAGAAGACTACTTGCAACCAGTGCAACACACAGAGCACTGGTGAAATGTGCTCACAGTGGTCCATCCCCATAAGAAGGTGGGCCGCTGCATTCTGCACCAGCTGCAGTCTCCAAACCATCACCAAAGGTAGCCCCATGTAGAGCGCATTGCAATAATCCAGTCCTGAGGTAATGAAAGCATGGATAATGATGGCCAGGTTGGAGTCTGAGAGATACAGCCTAAGCCACCACACCGGGTGTAATTAGCGAAATGCCCCTCTAGCCATAGGTCCCACCTGGACATCCAGATGGAGCTGCAGATCGAGGAGCACTCCCAAACTATGAAAATGGGAAACCAGTGGTGGCAAACCCCATCAATGAGGGGGCACACCACTCCCACTGCTTTACCCACAAACATCACCTCCATCTTGTCAGGATTCAGCCTCCATTGACTCGCCTGCATCTTGGTCCCCCACAGCTGCCAGATTAGGGTTGATTGTGTGTAGGGTTGATGACAACTTGGGACAGATCCATAGTTGCCATGGTGGCCATGAATTCATACTCCGCCTAGCCAAGACCAGCATCAGCATGGATGTTGAGATCCCCCAAGAATAATGTCTTTGGAGTTCGCAACACCACCTCTGATACCAGCTCCTTCAGAGCATGCAGGGTTTCTGCTGTAAAGGTAGGTGCACGGTATACAAGCAGCATCGCTAATCTGGGTAAGCACTAAGACTGCCAGGTCTGAGTCAGATGAAAAAGAGAGCTGGGTGTCATCAGCATATTGATGACACTGTACCCCAAAATCCTTCATGACCTTGCTCAGTGACTGCATATACATGTTAAACAGGAGGGGAGACAGAGTAGAACCTTGTGTAACTCCACACGTGAGGCCCCAGAAAACTGATGAACAGTCCCCGAGCACTACACATTGAGTTATCCTGGCCAGGAAGGAGCGGAACCATTCAAGAACAATCCCACCCACCCCGGCATGGTCCAACAAGCAGGTCACCAGCATCTCATGGTCAACGGTATCAAAAGCAGCTGAGAGATCTAACAATATCAGCAGGGTTGAACAACCCTGATCCAATTCCCAGTGAACGCCATTGACCAAAGCCACAAGCGCAGTCTCAGTGCAGCAATTCGGATGAAAGCCAGATTGTGAAGGATCCAGAAAACAGAGGCGGTTCAAATGCCCCTGCAGCTGCTGAGCACCACCCATTCAATAACCTACCCTAAACAGGGGAGGTTAGAGACTGGCTGATAACTGGCAAGGAGTCAACGTCAAGATAAAGTTTCTTGAGCAGGGGCCACACCACTGCATCTTTGAGGTAGTTTGGCACCTTGCCCTCCTGAAGGAAGGCGTTGACTATCCCTGCCAGAAAAAGCCCCAATGTCTCCTGGCTGGTCTTAACCAGTCAGGATGGGCATGGATCAAGTTCAAAAAGGTCACTCTAACAGCCCCAAGGATATCCCCTGCCTCAGTGGCTGACACCCACTGAAACTCATCCCATAAAACTGGACAAGGACTTCCACACAGCCTCTGGTTTGCCTAATGCCAAAAATGCAGAGTCGAAGTCATGGTGAATTCGAGTGATTTTATCCACAAAGTAATCAACAAACATGTCACAGTGGGCCACTGATATTTCTGGTTCCAGCAGAGAGAGGCTGGACTGTCCAGTCCCCGCACCACCCGAAACAGCTCCGCTGGACGTGACTTTGCAGATGCTATCAGGGCAGCAAAAAACCACTTTTTTGCTGCTTGGACTGCCATGGCATAGGATCTCAAACTAGCTCTATGCTGCAATCTATCAACCAGCATGAAAGCAATGCCATCGTCGCTCTAACTGCCACCCTTTCTGCTTCAGCAGTTGCAAGCCCTCTGTAAGCCATGAGGGCTGGTGATGCCTGTGCTTTGGGAATGGACACCTTGGAGCTGTCCGGTCGATGACCTCAGAAAGTAAGGTGTTCCAAAAAGCCACGAGGTCATAGAGCCATCTGGATGAGAGGGAAATTCCCCAAGAGCATTCTGGAACCTTTCTGGTTCCATTAATCTCTGGGGATGAACCAACCAAACTGGTTCCACACCCTTTTGGGGGCAGACATGTGCCGAGAGGAAGACCCTCAGGAGGTAATGATCTGTTCATGACAAGGACTAAGCTAATACCTCTCCCATCAACAGATCCCCTACCTCAAGGCTAGTGCAGAAAATCAGGTCCAAGGTATGCCCTCCATTGTGTGTAGGGTTGATGACAACTTGGGACAGATTCATAGCTGCCAATGTGGCCATGAATTCATACTCTGCCTAGCCAAGACCAGCGTCAGCATGGATGTTGAGATCCCCCAAGAATAATGTCTTTGGAGTTCACAACACCACCTCTGATACCAGCTCCATCAGAGCATGTAGGGTTGCTGCTGTACAGGTAGGTGCACGGTATACAAGCAGCATCCCTAATCTGTCTCCTGCCAAATCAATCACAAGATGGAGTCCATCACAACCTGCACTGGAAATCTTCTAATGGACCATCTCTCTCTAAAAATAATGGCTACCCCCACCCCCCCGTCCCTCTGGCTGTGGCTGATGCTGCATGGAGTACCTTGCTGGAACAAGGTCAGCCAATACCGTTGCTGGAGAATGAGAATTGTGTGGCAACCTCTTCAGAGAAGATGCAGGACTGAGCTGCTTGTGGGCAGGACTAAAGACCACACTCCTTTACCCTGAGTACCCGGGGGGGTGGGGTTTGAACAGCTGCAAATTCCTGCTGGACTTCTCTCTTTTTTTTAAAGAGTATGTATGGAATTTTTGGTGGCAAAGGGCTAGTTGTAGGGGAGACCAGGGGCCAGATTCACAGTGCTTAGGTACTTTCCAAAAGAGCTTACCCCAGGAGTAAGGGTTAACAGTGGAATAGTATGTAGCGGTGACAGCAAACTAGTTCCCCAAGCATTTGAGCAGCATTCCTCCATGAGGATTACTGATGACCCACTACAACTCCCACTTCTACAGTCAGCCAGTCAGAGGAGGTGGGAAAAATTCCTTCATGGCCTCCTAAAATAATGGCAACCATCTATGCCCACAGTGCTATTCAGAGGATGGGTGGGTGCTCACTCCAACTTCACACCACCATGCATGAAGTTAGAATCTAAATGCACAGTCTTGGGAGAGAGGTTTTTCTTTTAAAGAGGTGAAGTAGGTTCTTTTCTTGTGCAACCCCCTTACCCCACAAACCCAGCAACAACCTAGGCACTAGAATTTTCCACATGGCCAAATGGCCTGGGTTTGACCACTGTGGCAGCAAGCCCTCTCCCTTCACCCCTTCTTCTCCCATCACTGGAAGGGAGCAGTGACAAACTACTCTCTCAACAAGGGAGGGCAGGGGAGGTTATTTTCTTTCAGATTGATAACTCCTTGTCTCAAATCTTTGCAGAATCATTCACTCTAATGCTATATTTGAGTTGTTTTTGATATATGCATTCAGCAGATTTGTTGGTAACCTATTCAAAATCTGCTGTTGTCAGGGCTTACTAGTATTAGTATTGTTGTAATGTCTATCATCCTCAGTCATTCTATCACACTCTGTTCCACACAGCAAAAGAGGAGCTTACTGATAGAGTCTGATTCAGAGGAATTAGAGCCCTGTGCTTTATATCCTATCATAAGAGTATTTGATGGACACACTCTGATATCCATTGGAAAAGGAAAAATGATGCTATAATTAAATCTTGATGTTCAATTAAACATAACATCCACCTCAAGGGCTAGGGGATTTCCTGCATTTCAAGTAGGCCTGAAGGGAGAGCAGATAATATTGTTCCATCAGGAAATACTGACTGTTTGGGAGCAATTTCGGTCATTCACTGGTATTTTCCGCTTCTGTGCTTTCGGTCCCATCAGTATTGGCACCTACAATTTCCTGTCATTTTTTGGTAATTTCCAGTATTACCAATAATATTGAAAAATACTAAAAATACCAGAAAACAGCATTAGTGGAGGGTTTTTTTTTAAATTTCAGCTCTAATTGCAAGGCCTGTAGGTTCATATATTTTGCTTTATTATTTTTGTTTAGTTATTTATTTTGATTTCTATCTAGCCCGATCCCAAAGGCTCAGGGTGGGTTACTAGGGATGGGTGAATGCGGTTCGGAAGTTTGGAGTTCGGCCTGAAATCGGCCTGTTCAAAAGACCGAACCCAAACCCAAACCTGAACCTGAACACAAACAGACCGAACCGAACTCAATTCCGAATGTCGAAATGACCGAACAGGTCGGTCAGTTCGGATCGCGTTCAGGTGAGTTCGGATGGCTAAAACATGGTGTCAGTGTCAGTGTCATGTCACTGGAAGTCCAAATGTGGCAGGGAGGGGGAGTCAGCTGACTCATCTGAGGAGCAGACTTCCAGGCACCAGGGGTGGAGGGTGGAGACTGGCTTAGAGTAGCAGCCAGCCTGCCCAATCACCATCCCTTTTCACCTCAGACCACTGGCTTCCCAGTCTGCGATTGGCCACGGGCTAGGCTGCATGGAGCCAATGGGGCTTGCAATGAGGTAGGCGCAGCAAGAAACAAAACTGTCTGCCTCCCCCCTTCCCAACACCTTCTGAGCTAGTCACTGTTCCTGAACAGCAGGCATTTAGAAGACTCCCTCTTCCAGCATTTCCCAGCTCCTGCCATCCTCCTCCCATTTCACCCATCCAACCCATCTACCCTCATATTCTCATTCATTTATTTAGCTTAGCTTAGATAGATTAGTGGTTATTTTTTGTTTTTACCCCCCCCCCTGTGTTCCCTGTGTTCAATCTTCCTTCCTCCCTCCCCCCTCCATTGAATCCTTTCCCTCTCCCCTATA
>QEPC01012769.1:702636-728444 GCA_003113815.1 Sphenodon punctatus
ATTAATTTATTTCATTGGTTTCAATGGGGACACAGCGCCCCATTGAAACCAATGAAATAAATCCGGTACCGGCATACCGGATTTAATCCAGGAATCCGGTTTTCGTAGAACCGGTAACCGGTAAATCCGGTAGCCGGTAATGGGCCCGGGGTCCCACCACTAGCTTTTACCACCAAAGATGGTTAATGCACATTAGCTACGATCCCATGCCCTACAGACCATGTGCATTTGTGCACGTGCGTGCATGCACAGTTTCTGCAGGGCACTATGTGCCTGCAGTGTGGATTCACATGGTTTCCACGTGTTTTCCAGGTGGCTCCGCACATGCGCACATTCAAGTGCACGCAAGCACACAGTGCATAGGCCATGGGATCACAACCATTATCCCCTTCTACCTTAATAAAATGGGTACTGCACTATCAAGTAAGACATAAATTGTGTATGCAGTTCTACTTTAGATAAAAAAAGAAGTTATATCTTTTATTTTTATTATATTAATTATTTATTATTATTATTATTATTATTATTAATTATTATTATTATTATTAAAGTAATGGAATAGACACGATCCCTGCCTAGGGCTTACAATCTGAGAGACGGGGGTGGGGGGGGAGACAAAGGAAGGGGAACAGAGGGAGAGACAAGGGCTGCAACATTCATGAAGATGCAAGGTCTCAGGTGCACGTGCTTGACTACATCAGGTATGATGTTTGGCTGGTCCATGTGGTGAGGATATCAGTACACAGACCTCAGGTAACAGATTGTACTGGATGGCAGGTATCAGCAGGAGTTAGGTGAGAGGAGCAAGGAGTCGGAGAGGGCACAACGGAAGAGGTGGGTCTTGAGGAGGGATTTGAAGGTATGAAGGGAGGGGGGCGAGGTGTATGTGGGCAGAGAGGGAGTTCCAGGTGTGGGGGGCAGCTAGGAAGAATGGAAGAAGGCGGTTAGGGGATCAGGGGAGGTGTGGGGGGGGCAAAAGAAGGGACAGAGGAGGAGCGGAGTTCACAGACTGGAGTATGGAGGGAAATTAGCGCAGAGAGGTAGGGGGCAGCAAGGTTGTGAAGAGTATTATATGTGAAGACTAGGAGCTCATGCAGGATTCGTTCAGGAAGGGGGAGCCAGTGAAGAGAGGAGGGGCTGCACATGGTAGAAGCAAGTGAGGTGGATGACCCTGGCAGCAGATTTTTGGACAGAGATAAAGGGAGAAAGATGAGAGTGGGGGAGGCCAGTGAGAAGGAGGTTACAGTAATCGAGGTGAGAGATGACCAGGGTGTGAACAAGGGTTTTGGTAGAGGGGACAGTGAGAAAAGGAAGAACCTTAGCAATGTTATGGAGGGAGAAGCGACAAGATTGGGCAACAGAGTCGATGTGGGATTTAAAAGAAAGGGGTGAGTCAAGATGAAGCCTAAGCTATGGGCTTGGGCGATGGGATGGATGGTGACTCCATCAATGAGGATCAACAGGGAAGAGGGAGAGAAAGGATGAGGGGGCAAGATAAGGAGTTCAGTTTTAGCCATGTTGAGTTTGAACTGATGTTGAAACATCCAGATAGAGGTGTCAGAGACAGCTGGTGAGGTGAGCTTGAATAGATGGAGAGAAAGCGCGAGTAGAGAGATAGAGTTGCAGTTTAGTGTCATCAGCAAAGACATGATATTGGAAGGCATGGGAGGCAATGAGTTTGCTTAGGGATAGGGTGTAGATAGAGAAGAGGAGAGGGCCAAGGACAGAGCCTTGGGGAACACCAACCGAGAGGGGAAGGAAGGAGGAGGTGGAGTTGGCAAGAGACACATTGAAGGAGTGGTCAGAGAGGTAGGATGAGAACCAGTCGAGGACGGGGCTACGGAAGCCAAGGAAGTGAAGTGAGTCCAGCAAGAGTGAGTGGTCAACAGTATCAAAGGCAGAAGAAAGGTCAAGGAGGACAAGAATGGAGTAGAGGCAATTAGATTTAGCCACATGAACATTGTTGGTGATCTTAGCGAGAGCAGTTTCAGTAGAGTGAAGGGGGTGGAAGCAAGAGGTTGATGGAACCTCTGCCCTTGGAGGTTGATGGAACTGGAGCTTTTCCAGTTTGCTTTGAGTGAGTTACCCTTTGGCCTTGAATACCATCTCATCGATTACCTCGTTGTGTTATGGAATACCTTGCTGGCAGGGGCCATCAATCGAACAGCTCCTAGGCATCTTCTACCCAGTACCCTACCCAGGCAGCAGCTCTGCAGGTCTCTTTGGTTTTCTGAGAAACTGCGGGTGCTGAAGCGAGATGGGTGGCAGTTGGAGCGATGGTGGCGCCGTTCGCATGCTGAAACTGACAGATGGTGTCATAGAGTCGGTTTATGAGCCTATGCCATGGCTATGTTGGCAGCAAAAAAGGAGATTTTTGCTGCCCTCATAGCATCTGCAAAATCCCATCCAGTGGAGCTTTTCAGGTGGTAAGAGGGCTGGTCAGTCCAGCCTCCCTCAACCTGGGAGTGGAGTCATCTACAACATGCTGTCACATGTTTGTGGATTATTCTGTGGATATAATTGCTCATATTCACCAGGATTTTGATGCCACACTTATTACACTAGGAGAACCAGAGGTTATGGCAGCTCTGCCTTGTCCGATTTTATGGGATCAATTTCAGTTGGTGACATCCGCTGATGCGGTGGATGTCCTAGGGGCTGTTAGGGCCACCTCTTGTGAACTGAAATCATGCCTGTCCTGGCTGGTTAAGGCCTGCTGGGAGACAATGGAGCTGTTTCTGGCTGGGGGGTGGTGAACACCTCACTTCGGGATGGCAGAGTGCCAGGCTGTCTCAAGGAGGCAGTTGTGCAGCCTGTGCTCAAGGAACCATCGCTTGATGTTGGTTCCTTCACCTGGTTGGGTAGTGGCCTGACAGCTGCAAGGGCACCTTGACCATGTAAGTTTTCTTGATCCCTCTCAGTCTGGATTTCATCTGGGATATGGCACTGAGACTACACTTGTAGCTTTGATTGATGATCTTCATCAGGAATGGGATTGGGGTCATTTGACCCTGTTGATTTTGTTATATCTCTCAGCTGTTTTTGATACTGTTGATCATGAGATGTTGGTGACACGCCTGCGGGACTGTGCAGAGGTGGGCAGGACTGTCTTGGAATGGTTCAGCTCCTTCCTGGTCAGACGAACTCAGTGAGTGGTGCTTGGTGATTATTTTTCATGACACCGAGACCTCTCGTGTGGAGTCCCACAGGGTTCTGTTTTGTCCCCTCTCCTGTTCAACATGTATATACAGCCACTGGGCGAAGTGATTGGGAGGTTTTGGTGTGCGGTGTCATCAATATGCTGATGACACCCAGCTGTACCTCTCATTTTCAGCTGACCCAGGCCAGGCAGTCTCGGTGCTTATTCGGTGTCTGATGGCTGTGGGGGGACTGGATAAGGGCTAATTGACTGAGGCTGAATCCTGACAAGATGGAGGTGATGTTGGTAGGTAAGATGCTGGAGGTGGAAACCCCCATCATTGATGGAGTCTGCCCTCCATTAATCTCCCAGGTTCGGAGTCTGGGGGTGCCCCTCAATGAGCAGCTCTGCCTGGATATCCAGATGGAGGCTGTGGCAAGGGGTGCCTTTTGCCAATTATATCTGGTGCAATGACTTCCACCATATGTTTTGGACTCTGGCCTGGCTACCATCATCCATGCTTTCATCTCCTCTAGGTTGGACTATTGTAATGCGCTCTACGTGGGGCTACCTATGGTGATGTTTTGGAAATTGCAGCTGGTGAAGAATGCGGCGGTGCATCTCCTGGTGGGTATGGGTCACCGGGAGCATATTACGTCACTGCTCTGTTCTCTGAACTTCGTGTCGGTAGTTTTCTGGGCCTGATTCAGAGTGTTGTTCTTGGACTATAAAGCCCTAAATGGCCTAATCCCTACCTATTTACAGGACCGCTTCACCCGTCCTGGGTTCTGGATTGACACATGCAGTCATCCAGGGGTGCCCAGCTTGAGGTTCCCCAAATCTGCTGGGAGGCCACACAGGAGAGGGCATTCTCAGTGGCTGCACCGTGGCTGTGGAACTCCCTCCTGGTTGAGGTCCAGTTGACCCCCGAACTCCCCTCCTTTTGAAGAAGTTGTATGACCTGGCTGTTCCGCCAGGCATTTGGTGGGGGAGAGGGGTGATGGGGTAGGGGGAGTGGGTTAGAGTAGGTAAGGGTGGGTTATTTTATTATCCTCCTTTTTATGTCTTGTTTTTAGTTATTGTTGTTTTTAGTGTTGATTGTAAGCTGCCCCAAGCTACCTGTGGCAGGAAGGGCAGGGTAACAAGAATTTTAAATAAATAAATAAATAAAATAAGATTGGAGGGGTTCAAGGGAGGAGTTGGCGGAGAGGTAGTCGAGGCAGCAGGAGTAGACTTGCTTGAAAGCAAAAGGAAGGAGAGAGACAGGATGGTAGCTAGAAGGGTCAAAGGAGTCAAGAGTGGACTCTCTTTTTGCTCTGGTGTAGCCACATGAGATGTTATCCCACTTTGGGCAATGTTAACACATGGTGCAGTGGCTCATATGACCTTCAGCCACCAGATATTCACCCCACCCTGGGGCATGGCAGGCAGCCAGCTTGCATGCGATGCATTCTCTGAAAAAGGCCAAGGACACAGTGCATGGTAATATTACCCAAAGTGAGATAACGCTGTCCAAAATGAATTAACCCATGTGACTAGGCCATGAAACCTTGCCATGAGGCATGGTCTGTGGATCAGGACTGGAGGAGTGCACTCCTCCAACCTAACAGCTGATCATGGGGGAGGAGAGCCTGTGAGGAGCACCCACCCTCTTCCCAGGCCTCCTTCCCTTGCAGTCAACTGTTGGGTGGATGGATCGGGGAAGGGTGCCCTGGGAGGAGTGATCAGCTGTTGGGCCAGTGGGTCTAGGGTGTGGGGCCCTGGGAAGACTGATTTTAGCTGTTGGGCAGATGAATTGGGGAAAATGAAGTCTGGGATGAGTGCAAACACTACTTCCTCGCACACACTTCTCCCTGGAAATGCTTGCTTCCTCCTCCCATGCCCTCTCCTCCAATCAGCTGTTGGGCAGGTGCACTCTCCCCAGGCTCTCCTCCCTCAAGCCACCTGCCCAATAGCTGATCTCTCCTCCCCAGGGCCTCCTCACCACAATCAGCGGTTGATAGGGTGGAGGAGCGTGTGCTCCTTCACCTCCCTAACAGTCATCTAGCAGCAGCAGACCCAGTTTTGCAGCACAGCAGGCTGTAATATGCAAGTGTACCATTAGTGCAAGTCCCATTCTCTTTATAAGAGGTAGCATCAGCAAAGAACTATGAGGACTGAAATGTTGCTTGATTTCAGCAGTCATGGCAGGGGAAGCTGGTGCACATGGGCACTGGGGGAAAGTGACTCCCTTATACCCATGGCACCCCCCAGTCTACACCCACATCCCTCAAACCCCTCATCTTGTCTCTGATCCTGCCACGCCTGTGCCTGCTGCCCTGAAGACAGCCACCTGGTGGCAGGGCACTCTGTGTCTGTAGTGAACACCCAGAACATCACAGCCAGAAGGTGTGACCAACAGCAGGAAATGGGTTCTAATGGGAATCGAGCAGCCATTAGAATCATGCCACCCAGGCAGTCGTGCTCCTGACTCCTCCCCCCGCCCACCCCTATTCTGGTACTGGCTGGCTGTGACATGTGGTAGGTCACTCTCCAGAGTGAACACTCAGAACGACACAGCCAGGAGGTGTAACGATCAGCAGACAATGGATTCCAATGGGAACCCAAAAGTGATTAGATTCAATGGCCTGGCAGGGAACTTTCAAAAAACACCTCCCAGGGCAGGTCCTCTGGCTTCTCCTCCTTCACCCTCCCTTCAGTGGGCAGAGCCAGACTGCAGTTTCAGTGGAGCCAGTCTTCTGCACATGGTCATGGCTGCTGCTGCCTGCTTCTGTCTGAGGTTACTGAGTAGATTTGAGGGGATGAGATTTGTTTGCAGTGACCCCATCATGAGCTGACCTTTGGCTTTGGTTGATTGCTTTAAAATTACAGGTCTGGGTTTTGTTGAGTTTTTTAAGGAGTCTGCCTGTTTCAGTGTTGCCAACTCATGAGTCTCATGATTGTAATTGTTTAGGGATCTGGGATCCCCCTGGGAATGTAACTCCCTTTTGGAATTCATTTCCCCTGGAATGCAAGTCATTGTATAGGGTCATCATTCCCACCTGAGCTTGTTTGCCAGCCCCTTGTCTTAGAAAAATGGTTTGAGCTGGGTGATGCGGAGTACTGAATGGAACAGCTTTCAATCTGTGGCAGAGCAGAAAGCTGCCTTCATCCTGGTTGGCGGTTGCATGCAGGAGCTTGGGGGCAGAAGGCCACACAGAGACAGCCTTTTAGATAGCCCCTGTGGTGCTGGAAATGGAGGGTTCAGTAGGACCTGACTGGTGGAGCAGGCAGATGGTCCCAACCATTCCTCTCGACTTTTACATTTATAAATAAATGGACTATTATACCACACAGTAAGTCCAGTTTCTTTCTCCTGTTAGAGAGACACTGACCCAGCAAGGCTGACCCTGGAACTTCCCACCACTCAGAAAGTTGGATGAGCAATGCAAAGCTGTTGAAAATCCAAAAGTGACGAGAGTTATGACTAGCCTGTGATTTTTGACTTTCACTAAGGGTCTTTTTACACGGATGGAGGTGGATGGGTGTTTTGCTGCGGTGGGTGGAGGTGGGTGTGTGTCCATGTACAGTGAAAGTAATTGTGTTGAATATGCTATACTAACAATATTTACCTTCTGTACAGTTGTGTCCATGCAAGTACAATCTGGATAATTTGCATTTTTAGTTCCTGTGTGATTTGATGCTTGAGAAAGTTGAACTTCGAATGCTTAAATTTGTTGGAATATTTTGGTGGGCTCATTGTGTAAAATATCAGACAAAATATAGTTTCCCAAAGAATGTTTTGGTGAGAAAGTTGTTCGGTGACTAAAGCACTTAAAAAATACTTGCTTTGCTGATTTTTTACAGTCTTATGTGGTTTCTAGTCTTTTTGAAGGAGGAAATAGCTACCCTAGCCACTTTGAATTTTACCACCCACTCTACATAGAATTTGGGATCTTAAGGATTTTTCCATGTATTGTTTTTTTTCTTATTCACTGGTCTGGAAGCTTGAGGGAACTATATCAGAGATAGGAAATATTTTCCCTCCCAGGGATGACTGGGATTTAGGCAGGGCGGGGGGCTAGGGTATTTTAAAAGATTTTTTAATATATTGTAAGCTACTCTAAGCCTTAATGGGAAGTATGAGATATAAATGTGAATAAATAAACAGATGTCCTATATGAGATACCAGTGGTAATTTATCGCAAAAGACAGGCTATATTCTTAGAGCTTGTCACACACTTAATTCCTGACTTTGCTGGCCTTGATGATACCACTCTGAGAGTAGATAACTATAATTTCTCTCTCCTTCTTCCAAAATAAATAAATAAATAAATAAATAATCAAAGCTTTGCTATGTTGACATATTTGCACACCTGAAGAACAGCTATACACCACTGAACTGATGATAGATTTTAACTTTACTGGATCATTACAGTGTTTTAAGACTGCACAGATTAAAAACCTAAACCAAGTTTGGTAAACTTTGAGGGGCAAGGAATTTCAGTTCATATCGGCAGAATGTGAAGGGTTTCTGAAATGTAAGAATGTTAAGCAAAGACATTTGTCCATTTGTTACCCTCCATCCAACAAGGAATACACACACACACACACAGAGCCTGGTTTAGACTTGGAGCTATCCTTTTGGAGCTACTGGTAAGGGGAGCACATTGGGTGTGATTGGGGGGATAAAAGGCTGCAGAGAGTATCCAGTGCCTTGTATTGGATGGGAGGTGGGAGGGATAATTTATGATTGTCTGTCTAACTATGGGTGTAAGAGTGAATTTTACAAAGAGTTGAAAGCTAAGAGAAACTGTGTTCATATGTTTTGTTTGTTTGTGCAAATAGTTATTGCACCTTGCAAAAATCCTTCTTTTTGAGTGCTTGGTAGTTGGGAGCTACTGATCAATATGGAAGCAGCACCTAGGTCTTTCAGTCTGTCCTGAATTGTGATTGCCTCCTGTAAAACTCTAAAATGGCAGTATACATCAATAATCCAAATAGGTCCCCAGATTTTGAGACACAATCCCCCCACAAAAATCATAATAGAAATCAGAAAAATAAATTTGCTCCTTTTTCACATCCCTGATGGGTACATTTTGTACCAAGAGATATCATCTGGGAAACAGCTGGTGGGAAGAGACGCTCAGGGAGTGGCATGAACATCTATGAGCCCAGGATGACAATCGATTTCAGCAAATGATGGATTTGCACATATTTATTGTTATGCCTGGTAACACCCACTGACTTGTGACATACTTTATGGATAACTGCTTTCAGGTTCAATGTAGTTCCTTTATATTCTGGTTAATATGTTAGTATTACATCCCTTTAATTCTTTTCTGCAATGATGTCATCTTAATCAGAAGAAAGTTAGATAGGACAAAGTTTGGTGCTGGCTTTTGAGTCAGAATAATTGAATACTGTACTTGTAAGTAATGATAATTTTAGAACAGCTTCATCACCTCAGTGATGACTTTTAGTACACATCATCTCAGGTTCATGTTCAGCTGTTCTGTTTCATAACTGTGATTGTGGATCACTTCAGGCACAACCTCCAAAGTATAATGGAGCTTAATAACACTCCTGAAACAGAAAGTGCAATCACCATCCTGCCAATTCCACAGACATTTTTCTTCTTCCAAAATCTCCCTTTGCCAGCCTATTTATGAAAACTACCTCACACTAATAATACAATAAATTATGTGGGTAAGTACCAAGACATGAGTGATGGCGAGATAAAGATGTGAGCTCTCAGTCAGAGTCCATATTCCATACCACGCAAGCTGTTATCATTCACATGAACACCACATATTCCTTGCTTTTGAGAGCCCATCACTTATGCCAGGATTCTGATAACAGTCTCTTTCGAGAGTGCAGTTCCCAGCTGTGTTGCTTCATTACTATGCATGGGCTGATTGTGCAGGGAAAGTTTATGCACAAGCAGCCAGCTCATCTACCTGTGGCACTCTTCTTGCCTTAGTTATTTTAACCTGCCAAATCAGTTTCTCAGAAAGGACAGATACATAGGACAGATGCAAGAACGTGTAGCCCTTTTTTCCTCCATACGAAACATTGCCAAGGAAACATAAAAACCCTATTTATTGCTAGTCAACTCTATAGAACAGAAGTATTTTGATGGACTCCTTCAGCTGCAATTCTATGAATCAGTACCCCTGCATGGATGTATGTCACTGCACAATGTGCAAACAGTGGATATGAGAGAAAGAGACAGCAGAGCACAAATAGGCTCCAATTTATAACTGATTTATGTCTGCACAATCTTAATTCAATTGGTGGAATTGCAGGAGGATGCATATCCATGATGAATTTTACCTAAAGACTTTAGAAATGAAAGGTCAGGTCTAACAACAAAGTTCCTGCAGTAAACATTCCCCTTCCACCATCACAGAGTGACCCCTGAGCTGGGGTAGAGACTGCTGATCCCACATGCATAACCATAGTTGATGAGCAGTTTTGAGCTCCCTTCCTTCACAGTGTGACCCCAGAGGTAGAGGGAAGGGGGGAGAGACAGACGGCCCTGGCCAGTCTACTCTATACATCTGCTGATGTAACTCAGAATAGGCATCACCCTGGTGAGATTCCCCAGAATGAGAAGAGCCTGAAAATCCCTCGGGAACTTGGGGAGGAATAGGGATGTGCAAACAGGATGGAGCTCAGATGTTCAGTTGTTCTGGCTAAAAACTTAGTTCGGGTTCGTGGGTTCGGTCCGGCGGAGATTGGACACCCTGAACGTTCGGCGTAGTTTGGTCCACAGTGAGGCTTGGGGTGCTCCAGGGACTCCCAGGGGTGCCCGTGGCAGCATGGAAGGCTGTTGGAGGCACAGCAGCAGCAGAGACCAGGAAGGCTTGGTACGGGGCACCCGGATTGCCCAGGCAAGCAGACTGGGCGCTTGAACTCTGGGGGTGCCCATGGCAACAGGCTTGGTCATCTGAGACCCAGCGGCAGCAGCAGCAGAGACCAGGAAGGCTTAGCGCTTGGCACCCCAAGTTGCCCTGGCAAGCAGGCTTGGCGCTTGACTGTAGGATCCTGTTATCGCCACTAATGTAGCCAGCCACAAGGGGGGCAGGGCCGTGGCTGCACGGCACTGAGGACCTCATGGGATACCCCAGGAGGGGGAAACCCCCTCACTGATGCAGGGGTTTTGGCGCTGGCAGGAATGCTGGACCTGGGTGCAGCTGTGGAGGCAGGGGAGGAGCCCCAACAGAAATCAGCAGGGGATGACAGGGTGGAGCACTCCAACACACTGTGCCGCTCCACGCGGCTACGCACACAGTGGGGAGGGGCTGCCGACACTTAAGGAGGGGCTAGGAAGCACAGCATTGCTAGAGATCAGCAACACTGTGAGACTGGCCCCTTGCATGAAGAGAAGCCTGACAGTTTTAGTATCTTGTTGGGGAGTGAGATTGAGAGCATGCCTGGAAGCATGTGCGTGAATGTGAAAGGATTCAGTGTTAGAGGCAGGGTGACGGTAGGAAGCGGTGTGTCTCTGGAACTGGATGAAAGGTGAATGTGTGGGTGGGTGGTGTGTGTGCCCCTTGCTTCCCCCTATGGGGTCTGGGCCCTCTCCTTCCTATATCTGGGGGGGGGTAGATTTGGGGGCTCCTCCATTCCCTTTCCCAGGTCTGACTTCCCCCCCCCCATTCCACACCATTCCCTTGCACCTTATTTCCCCCTGGAGAGTTAACAGAACGCTTGGGGTTGTAAGTGTGAGCACGTGGAGTGTGGAAAGCTGCACAAGTGGATGGATTGCAATAAGGGCCTTGCTTTCCCATCCCCCCTATGATGATCTGGCCCTTTCCCATTTGGGAAGAATAGGGCCACCTAAGATCCGGATCTGGAGGGGTTGTTTTTCCGCATTCAGAGAGTGGAGCCCATGGGTGCAGCAGTGCGTGAGAGCGAGTGCGTGCCGTGTGTTAGGTTTCTGGGTCCAGGATGCCCCATTACCTTCCCCGACCCTAACATTGGCCCCTGGGGGTGCCTATGGCACCAGGACTGGACATCTGAAACACAGCGGCAGCAGCAGCAGCAGAGACAGAGAAGGCTTGGCGCTTGGCACCCTGGGTTGCCCGGGCAGGCAGGCTCGGTGCTTGGCCCCTGGGGGTGCCCATGGTGCCAGGTCTGGCTGTCTCAGATCCAGCAGTGGCAGCAGCAGAGACTGGGAAGGCTTGGCACTTGGCACCCTGGGTTGCCTGGGCAGGGAGACTTGGTGATTGGTTCCTGGGGGTGCCCGTGGCCAGGGCTGGCCATCTGAGACCTAGAGGCAACAGCAGTAGCAGAGACTGGGTAGGCTTAGCGCTTGATGCCCTGGGTTGCCCGGGCAGGCAGGCTTGGCACTTGGCCCCTGGGGGTGCCCATGGTGCCAGGGCTTGCCGTCTGAGATGCAGCGGCAGCAGCAGCAGAGGCCAGAAAGCCTTGGTGCTTGGTGGCTCGCACCCATAGGGGGCAGGGCTTTTCAGGCTGGCAATGGTGGAGTGGTGGCAGAGGCCTCACCAGGACTTGGTGGCCAGCATCCCTACTTGGTCGGGCATTGCAACCTGGCTGGCTGGCATTGGTGGAGCAATGGCAGAGGCCTGGCCAGGATTTGGTGGCTGGCACCCCTACTTGGTCAGGAATTGATGGCTGGCTGGCATCAGCGGAGCAGCAGCAGAGGCCTGGCCTGGGATTGGTGGGTGGCACCCCTACTCGGCCAGGCATTGCATGCTGGCAGGCCTCCAGTTCTGCTTGCTCTATACTGGGTTCTCCAGTTCTAGTCCCCATTAGGGATGTGCAAACAGGATGCAGTTCGGCTATTTGGTTTGGTTTGTGCGTTCAGTTCGAGCATTTGGGTCGTTCGCCAGGTTCGGGTTCAGCCATTCAGTTCGGCCATGTTCAGTTCAGGCATTTGGCAAAGTATCGAGAGAGCACGTGATCGCACTGGAAACTGGAAATCCGAGTGCCTGTGGAGCTGTGTGGCAAAAGAGTGTGTGTTTGGCTGGGTGGCTGTTCGGTTCATGTGTTTTGGCTGTTTGTTTGTGTTGGCTGTGTTGTTTGGCTGGTTGGTGAGTGTTGGTGTGTGGTGGGTGACTGTGTGTGTTGGCTGCGTGATTTAAAAAAAAAAAAAAATGAAAAAGAGTGCAGTGATGTTTCCCCGGCTGGGGTCCAACTTTCTGGTCTTGAAGGAAGAGGAGAAGAAGAGGTTGCTGCGCCTGGACCTTCGGTGGTGGTGGCTGGATGAGGAGCAAGCGGCAGGCGGCACAGCTGCCAGGCTTGGTAACTTTTTTTTTTACTTTGAGGACAAGAAAGACTCTATCTGTTAGAGTGAGCTCACTGGTGTACAGGTTGGTGTGTGGGTGGTGGACATCAGTCAGGCACAAATTATGAGCATCAGTGGGTAGCCAGGGTCTCCCCATTGCCATCCCTCCCCAGAACCCAAAGAAGGGCAGGATTTTCACGTGCCAGAAAAGGTCTCGTCTCCATTGCCATTCCAAGCACCCCAAGAAGGGGAGGATTTGCACATGCCAGCCAGGACCTTTCTAGCTGCAATCCCTAGCATCCCCTAGCACCCCAAGGAGGGCAGGATTTGCATGTGCCAGCTAGGACCTTCCTAGTTGCAATCCGTAGCATCTCCTATCACCCCCGGGAGGGCAGGATTTGCACGTGCTAGCCAGGACCTTTCTAGTTGCAATCCCTAGCATCCCCTAGCACCCCAAGGAGGGCAGGATTTGCACATGCCAGCAAGGGTCTCTCCATTGCCATTCCAAACACCCCAAGGAGGGAGGACTAGATGCTTCATCATAAATGCATGACATTATGTTGGTGTTATTAATGTGTTCCCATTTCAGAGAGGAATTAGATGCTGAGCCCAGCACTGGTGCCAGGCCAAGGAGGATCCCAAGGTGGAGGTCACCAGTGACACCCCCAGACATTCGGCAGACATGGTCAGGTGTCTGGAGGTTTTATGAGAAGGGCGACGGAATCGCCATATGCAAGGTAAGGCATGGGGACTGAAACAACAGGGAATGGATTGCCCTATGACCTGTTAGGAATGGAAGTCCCCTGCAGAGCGAGATTGGCCATCCAGTCCACCCACTTGTGGAGACATAATGCAGGGAGGGCTTGACAGACCATTGGTCTGACACAGTATGACACTTATCTTTTTATCTTCTTTAGCTGTGCTGGAAAAGATTCAAGAAGGCCAGGGAGGGGACCACATTCGGCCTAATTGCCCATATTGAGAGGGCCCACAAACAGAAGGTGGCTCGGGTGCAGGAGTCTGGTGGCATGGCTGTGGAGCAGCAGAAGAAGGGGGGGAGGAAAGCCAGAAGCGGCACCACAAGCAAAGTCCTTGCCCCCCCACCCCCCAACTCAGATGTGGAACACCCACAGGAGCAGGAGGAGTCTGTGGCGGCAATAGCCTTTCATGGCCAGGTGCAGGGGACCAGCCGGGACTTTGTTGCCAGTCTCCAGGTCATTGAAAACAGTTCCAGGCAGTCAAGTTGAGGGAGAATAAGGTGGAGGAGTACTTGGACTATGTCTCCAAGTACGTCTCCACTGAGAGGGTCGACCTGGAACTCTTCCGCCAGTCGGTCTCCAACTGACAGGCGGCTGTGGCAGGGGCCGTAGAATTCGCCATGCAACACGACTATGAAATGTCGGCAGGTGTGGCCCTGGCCCCTAAGTCCCCTGAACCCCTTATGCCTTTCCCCCAAGTTCCGGGGGGCAGGCCAAAAGACTGAGTGATCTGATAGTGCATACGTTTCCTTTCTATTTTTAAATGTTTGGTTTTTGCTTTATAATTTTGTGGTTGTTCTTGTTGTTGTTTTGTTAATTAAAGTTATATTTCTTGTTATTGTGATGAGCTGACCTGTCCAATCTTTTATCCCTCTGTGTTTAATTTCTGGTTGGCAGGTTGCCGAATTGCATACAGCTTGTCGATCCCTACCAGCAGCACCTGTCGTCCGATGTAGCGTAGTTATTAACCAAAAGATGTGCCAGCATCAGGGTCTCAACTTGCAGACAGCCCCCAGGAGGTGCATGGCTTGTGTTTGTGTGGGTGGGTGTGACAGAGAGAAAGAGAGACAGGCTCCTTGGCAGTGGGCAGCAGGCGGTGGGAGCTGGTGGTTGGAAGGGGCTTTTATTTCAAGCAGCTTCAGTGGGCATCCATGGGTGGGTGCGGAGGAGTAGGCTGTTGGGGGGGCAGGTTGGCATGTGGGCACCGGGCTTCTGGATGCAGTGGAATGGAATGTAGCCCTTAGTGACTGCAATGATGTTCCCAGAATTTTGTTAATGGTTGCTGGGATGGGCGGGCATGACTGATTCAGGTACAATGGAATGACAGCCTATGTGATTTTAATGATAATTATGTCCCTAGAATTAGTGCATAGTTAGACAAACTTCATTCAATCAAGTGATAGGTGGTAGCAGCAGGTACAGGAATACACACAGGCAGGCAGGCAGGCACATATAATATGTTGTGTTATATTCCATCTCATTCTGGTAGGTTTGCTGTGGATGTGGGCATCGGGCGCATGAGCACAGATGGGAGTTCTTCCTGGTTCTGGCAGGTAGCAGCTTGAGCGGGCCTCCTCTCCACCCCATCTCTCTCTAGTTCTATTGGGGAGACTCTCTCCCTCTCTCTCTCTCTCTGGACATATAGTGCAGGTGACAGCATGGGTGGGATCATGTTTGTCTCTCCATTTAGCAGTGGGGAGACGCTCTCTCTCTCTCTCTCTCTCGGCTCAACATGGGCAGGCAGACAGGAAACTTGGCATGAGAGGCGGGAAGGCAGACTGACCAATCCCCCATACCCCCGATTTTCACCCATTGGCATGACTTTGCTAATCAATCTGCATGCCTTACGTGACATACTTTATTGACGGTCCCATGCACGGGAGTCATCAGCACCTTAAAGTCCAAGAGCATTGAGGTCCAGCTAAGAATGATGAGGGGACAGGGCTAAGGGGGCTGGGGAGGGGCAGGTGCCAGCTGGCTGGAGAGGGTGGAAGTTCCCTGGCACTTTTTAGCTAACCATGGCAAAGCCACAGAACAAAGATCCTGGCCTGAAGGAGAAGTTTAAGATTCTTTTAGGATGTGCGAGGAATGAAAGCCCCAGACCCATGATGGTGGGTCCTGGGGCTAGAGTGGCAGTTTCTAGATATTGGAAAGCCCTCCCTGTCTGTAACTTGGCCCCAGAACCTTGATGATGGGTTCTGGGGCTGGAGTGGCTGCTTCTTTAGATGGTAGAATGACAGCACCTCTGTGCGAGGAATGATGGCCCCAGAACCCTGATGTTGGGTCCTTGGGCTAGAGTGGCAGTTTCTAGATATTGGAAAGCCCTCCCTGCCTGTCACTTGGCCCCAGAACCCTGATGGCGGGTCCTGGGGCTGGAGTGGCTGCTTCTTGGTGCGGTGGAATGACGTTGCCTCTGTGAGAGGAATGATGGCCCCAGAATGCTGATGGTGGGTCCTGGGGCTAGAGTGGCAGCTTCTACATATTGGACAGCCCTCCCTGACTGTAACATAGGCCCCAGAATCCTTATGGTGGGTCCTGGGGCTGGAGTGGCTGTTTTTAGATGTCGTGGAATGACAGCGCCTCTGTGCGAGGAACGATGGTCCCAGAACCCTTATGGTGGGTCCTGGAGCTGGAGTGGATTGATTGGGCACAGAACCCATGGCTCAGACATCAAAGGCAGCATTCGGAGCAGCAGCAGACTTTGGATTGATCGGGCACAGAACCTGTGGCACGGACAGCAGAGGAAGCATTGGCAGTAGCAGCAGCAGCTCATTGATTGACTGGGCAAAGAACCCATGGAACAGCAGAGACAGAAGCAGCAGGATTTGCCTTTACACAGCACCCATGGAGCCAGGATGGTTGGATTTGCCAGGGAATAGCTCCCATATAGCAGCAGACATCAGCAGCAGGGTGGTGTGTGAGGATTACTAGGCCAGTGGGGAATAACACCCAGAGTTGCCAGGGCAGGCAGACAGGCACCTTGGTATGAGAGGCAGGCAGGCTGAGGAAGGGTTTGATCTTGGCCACCTGGGTGGGCGGTCAGACAGGCAATGTGGCATGATCATGGGAATGCAGACTGAGGCAGGGTTTGAGCGTGGCATGAGACTCAGTAGGCAAGACAGGTTGGGAACATGGCAGGGCACTCAGATAGACTGGCGAAGACTGTGCAGCGTGCGCGCATGAGAGAGAGCCAGTCAGATAGGTGGGCTGAGATCAATAATTATGGATTATTATTGTTATTATAAACATTTAGATAGTGCCATCAATGTACCTGGCAATTTACAAAAAACAAGATAGGCACTGTCCCTGGATGAAAGCTTACAATTTAAAAGACAGGAGGAGGGAGACAGGGAAGGGGGGACAGAGGGAGAAACATGGGACACAACATTCATGAGAATGCAAGAGCTCAGGTACACGTTCTTGGCTTGGTTACAGTAAATTGGGAGTGTACAGATAACAGATGGGGGATAATCCTGGTTGGGGATGATTAGCAGGAGTTAGGAAGGGTGGAGAGGAAGATGTGGGTTTTGAGGAGGCACTTGAAGATGTGGAGGGTGGGGGCAAGGTGGATGAGGGTAGGGAGGGAGTTCCAGGCATGCAGGACAGCAAGGGAGAAGGGACGAAGGTGGTTGGGGAGCAGGAGAGGCATGGAAGGGTGAGGGAGGGGATAGAAAAATAAAGTAGTGCTCTAACAGGGGTTCGGAGGGCGATCACGGCAGAGAGGTAAGGGGGAATGAGGTTGTGAAGGGCTTTGTAAGGGCAGACAAGGAGCTTGTACAGAATATGCTCAGGAAGAGGGAGCCACTGGAGAGAGGAGAGGCTGCACATGGTCAAAGCGACGGGCTAGGTGGTTGATCCTGGCAGCAGAGTTTTGAACAGAAATGAGGGAAGAAAGGTGAGAGTGGGGAAGGCCAGCAAGGAGGAGGCTACAATAGTTGAGGCAGGAGATGACTAGGGCATGAATGAGAGTTTGGGAAAAGGAAACAGATAGAAAAGGGCAGATCTTAGCAATGTTGTGGAGGGAGAAATGGCAGAATTTGGCAACAGAGTCAATGTAGGGTTTGAAGGTAAGGTGCGAGTCGAAGATGAAACCCAAGCTACAGGGTTGGGGGACAGGGAGGATGGAGACCACGTCAATGGCAATTGACAGGGAAGAGGGAGAGGAAGGATTGGGAGGGAAGATAAGGAGTTCAGTTTTCACCATGTTCAGTTTGAGTTGGTGTTGAGACAGCCAGGCGGAGATATCAGAGAGACAGTTGTTGAGATGAGTTGGACAGAGGGGGAGAGGGAAGGACTGGAGAGATAGAATTGAGTGTCATCAGCATATAGGTGGTATTGGAAACCATGGGAGGCAATGAGTTTGCCTAGGGACAGCGTGTAAATAGGGGAGAGGGCCTTGGGGAACCCCAACCAAGAGGGGTAGGAAGGAGGAGGGGGAGGAGTTAGGAAGAGATACACTGAAGGAGCAGTCAGAAAGGTATAGGGATGTGAGAACAGATTGTGATTCAGATTCAGTTGTTCGTTTCGGTCCCGTCCAGTTCAGTAGTTTGGTTTGGGTGTTCGGTTTGGGCACTGAGTTTCAGTTCGACCATTCAGTTCTGTCATGTTTGGTTCATTTCAGATGTTTGGAAAAAGGTATAGCAAGATTCCGTGATCATGCCAGAAACCGGAAATTCGAGTGTTTGCGGAGCTGTGTGGCAAGAGAGTGTGTGTGTTGTGGATGGCTGGGTGTTTGGTGTGTGTTGGCTGTGTTTGTGTTAGACTGTGTGTTGGGTTTCGGTTTGACTGTTGGTTTAGCTGGTTGGAGAGTCTTGGTGGGTGACTTGGTTTGGCTGATTGAAGAGTGTGCTTGTTTAAGAAAAGAATTTTTTTTTTAAGAAGGTGAACATTAAACGCCGGGCCTGGGGGAAGGCCAAGGTGGCGAAGCCGGTGGTGGAGGAAGAGGTTCCTCCTGCATCTGCTGGTGGACCTTCCATGGGGAAGGAGGAGCAAGAGCCGGCGGGCACAAGAGGTACTGCCACTGCTGCCAGGTTTGTAAACTTTTTTTTTACTTTGAGGACAAGAAAGGCTCTATCTGTTAGAGCGAGCTCAATGGGGTGCAGGTGGGTACGTGGGTGGTGGGCATCAGTCAGGCACAAACAGTGGGCATCAGTGGATAGCAGCGGATGCCTGCCACACAGAAAGAGGGTACTGTAGTGTGTGAGGCTCTTCCAGCAGCCTGGCATGAGCACAAGCAGCACCCTCACCCAAATATGTGCCTGCCAGCCATCCCTAGCAAGGGTCTCCACTCTCTAGTAGCCATCCCTACCTAGAAGCCCCAAAGAAGGGCAGGATTTTCATGTTCCAGCCAGGGTCTTTCTAGTTGCCATACCTAGTGCCCCAAGAAGGGCAGGATTTGCACGTGCTAGCCAGGGTTACCATCTCCCATTGCCATCCCTAGCACCCCAAGGAGGGAGCACTAGAAGCATCATCATAAATGCATGATATTACTTAGGTATTGTTTATGTGTTCCTGTTTCAGAGAGGAATTGGATGATGCTGGCATTGGTGCCACGCTGCGCAGGACAATGAGGCGGAGGTCGCCAGTGCCACCCCCAGACAGTGGGCGGACAAGGTCCGATGTCTAGAGGTGGTTTGACATTGGTTGCCAGACATTGGTGGCCAGGGTACAGAACCCTTGGCCCAGAAGGCCTGGGGGCTATTGGTAGTAGCAGACCCTTGGCACAGAGGGCATATAGGCTTGGGGCCACTGGCACCAGCATCACCAGACATTGGTTGGCAGGGTACAGCTCCCTTGGCACAGACAGCATATAGGCCTGGTGGCCATAGGCAGAAGCAGACATTAGTGGCCAGGGTACAGAACCCTTGGCACAGACAGCATATAGGCCTGAGGGCCACTGGCAGCAGCAGCAGACAGTGGGTTGCTGGCATATAGAACCCTTGGCACAGACAACATATAGTTCTGGGGGCCATTGGCAGCAGCAGCAGACATTGGTTGCCAGGACAGGCAGGCGGGCGGTGTGGCATGAGCGGCAGGCAGGCAGACTGAGGCAGGGTTTGAGCTATGCAACGTGAGAGGGCAGGCAGGCAGGCAGAGTTCCATGAGAGGCAGTAAGGCATGCGGGTTTGGGCAGGCTTTGAGCTAGGCAACCTGGGTGGGTGACAGGCCCCTTGGCATGGGAGGCAGGAAGGTGGACTGAAGCATGCTTTGAGCTTGGTGGCAAGCTGGGCAGGCAGACAGGCAGCATGACATGAGATGCAGTAGGGCAGGCAGGCTGGGACATTGGCAGGAGGGTACTGAAATAGGCTAGCAAAGACTGTGCAGCACGAGAGACCAAGAGTCAGTCAGTTTCACATAGGCAAACCGAAATCATGTAGCCATAGGCCGGCTGGCAGGCTTACAATTTGTTTCCCAATGCCACCCTGCATCATGCGGTCAGTCAGATAAGGTGGCTGAGGCCATCTACTATGAGAGAGAGAGGCATAGAGAGAGGCAGGGCGGGTGCCAGGCATTGGGAGGGAGGGACAACACCTCAGTAGTACAGGAGCAGTACCCCTAGCCCTGATTGAGGAGGAGGAGCAGGAGGATCCCCATCCCAAAACTGCCCCTGGCATGGGATGGCATGTGCCACTGCACCATCACTCCTTGTCCAGGGGCTGCTTGGGGAATCCCAGCAGTGGAAGATTGACCCTTAGGAACAACAACTGCTCCACCAATGTGGCCCTCAGTCTCAGGTGATGTGGGGAGCAAATGTCCCCCGCCACAGAAAATACCTGCTTGCTGGGGACACTGGTTGGTGGGCAGGACAGGATACCCTTGGCCACTTTCGACAGGGCCGTCCACACGTTGGCCTTGCCGGTCCAGTGGGCCAAGGGATCAGTGCATGGCTCCTCCTCCAGGTAGGTCTCCACAGCTGCTGAGGCACCATCATATTTCCTCTGGTAGCTTTGGATGGGAACCACCTGCTCCACTGCCCTCAGTGCTTACTCTTTTGTGCTGGACCCCATGCTCCCCAGAGTGGCCTGAACACAGGAGGAGCTGCTGGCAATAGGGGTCCTGCTGCTGCTGCTCATCCCGCTGCTACCGCTAGGGCTGGGGGTAGGGATAGACCCAGATGGCTGGAAAGGGTTACTGTTCCTACTCCCACCATCCCCAGGGGTGTTCTGCTGAATTGTCCGCTCTGCCTGCTGGACCTTCTGCACCAGCACACCCTACCGGAGGCCATACACCGCTGTCTCATGTGCTATGCTGCCCTCAATCCTGGGGTCCAGCATGGTTGCCAGGACATATTCCTCCCGGCACAGGAGCTCATCAAAGCGCGCCCTCAGTCTCGCCATGAGCTTCCATGCCAGGTCAAGCACCTCATTGGACATCTTCCTGCACTCAGGGCCACAATCCCGTCCAGAAGAATCTCGTCCTGGCTCCTGTGGAGACTATAGGCCAGCGGGGTCACCTGGCTGAGGGTGGTGGTGGAGCTGCTCACGGCTTCCATCATGGCCAGGAACGGTCTCAGGATGAAGACCATGTGAGAAAGGATCTTCCATGCCTCCCTGTTGTATTCTGAAGGTGCTGCGATATCTGTCTCCAGTTCCACCTGATGCAAGGCAGCTTTCTGCTCAAGAAGCCACTCGAGCTTCAGGAAGGTGGAATTCCACCTGGTGGAGACATCTTGGACCAGCTGATGCACTGGTGACCCTTTCTCAGCCTACTTCTCCCGGAGGAGCTTGTTGCCCTTCACTCTCCTGTTGAAAAACCCCACCAGCTTCCTCCCGCAGTCAACCAGGGGGCTAATGGTGCCTGGCCCAATCTCCTTAGCCCAGAGCATCCCTGACCACAAGATGGAGGGTGTATGCAGCACAAGAGATGCTTGTGAAGCCCCCATCATGGACTGCCTTCAGTATATTGGCTGCGTTGTCCATGACCACACATCCCTTGGTGAAGGCCATGCCTGGTGTGACCTACTTCCTCACCATGGCGGCCAGGGCTGCCTCGAGGTTCCTTGAGGTATGGGAGCTGTCCATTGCTTGTACCTGAAGCAGGACCCACCTATACCCTGCTTCAGGACCCCTCCTGCCACTGCCAAGCGTTGCCTCTGGGTCCTGCCATCATCACAGGTCTGTTGTAAAGTGGACAGTGGCCCCCTCAACCCGTCAGCTGCTCCCTCACCCACTCCTTCAATTCCCTGTACAGCTGTGGCACCACAGTCTGACTCAGGGTGGAGCGGGAAGGCAGCTTAAACTGGGGGGGCCAGGAGTCCAATCAGCCGCTGGAAGCCCTTGTCCTCTACAGTTGAGAAGGACTGCCCATCCAGTGCAATCATCTTGGCCAACAGGCACATGACTTTCTCTTGAAAGAAGCCACGCTGCCCTCCAGCACCCAATGGCCTTGGCAGCTGCTCCCACCCCAGTTCCTCCATAGTGCACTGATGTTGTTGGGTCCTGCTGCTGTTCTGCCCCCATACTGCTCCTGCTGCTAGAGGCAGCAGCAGTTGGTGCAGGATGCTTGCCCAGTGAAGGATCCGGGCAACTGGCCGCTGCAGTCAGGAATCTGCTGGCATCCACTTTCCCTCCCTTCCGGCTTAGCATCAGAGCACTATGGCACAACTTCAGATGCCTTGCCATTGCAATTGTCCCAGGTTTGGCAAGCACCTACCCACACTTCACCAGCTTATTGCACAAAGTGCACTGCACCTCTCTGGGCTCATCTGCCTGCACCAGCTTAAAATGTTCCCAGAGGATTCCCCCCCCCCTGCCTTCCAGCCCACCCCAGATGACGCACTGCTGCCAGAGCTGCTGTGAGGGGGAGAACTTGGTGGCACTGGCAACACAGCTCTGGGATGAGGCTCAGCCATTGCCTCAGCTACAGCCATCTCCTCTGTGGCCTAGTGTCTGCCTCTGACTCACTGTTGTCCATGATCATGGTGATGTCCCATGAAGGGGAGTACTCTGACCCTGAGGCTTGACTGCCCATGCCCTCCATGCCACTGGCACTGTCTTTGTATCCTCCTCTGTAGCTGCTAGTACTGCCATTGGTACTCCTCTCCGTATTGCCATTGCCCGGGGACTGGGTCCTGCCTCTAGCAGTCGGGGTGGGATCCACCAGCTCTGGACTGCTGGGGATCGCCTAGACAGCGGGGGACATTGGTGGCCCTGGAGGAACATCGGAAGCAGCAACACCTACTCCAGCAGCTGCAGTAGAGACAGCCGCAGCCTCATGTACTGCAGGCCTTCCAGTGCCCTGTGTGGCAGTGGAGGACGGCACTGCCAGGAAGAGATGCTGAGCTGCTGAAGCCTGTTGCCGTAAAGCAAGCCTGCTGAGTTTGGGGCATGGTGATGTGTTCAGGCTACTGCTGCTGCCTGCTCCCACTCCCCTGGCATGGCCCATTCCATCTCTGGCATGTGACGCATTGCCTCCCCTATGGGCAGCAGACTGGACTCTCCTTCCCTTCTCCATTTCTCCCTCCAAAATAACATTTTTATATTTTATTTTATTTTATTTTATTTTTTTATCTAATATTATATATCTATCTATGCTAAATATAACTGCTATTAACTATTCTAAATGCTATGAACTAAATGGATTATCTAATATGTACAGAGGCCTACCCCTACAAACACTTCTAAATCTCTAAACACTATCTTTATCTTAGCTAACTCCTACAACTATCTACTATCTCTAATCTAATATCTATCTATCTATGGGATGGGGGGAGAAACACAAAGATCACAGAGAGGGGTACAAAACTGAAATGAAACCTAAATCAATCTAATGCTATTCAAAATTAATAAAAAAACATGGGAAGGGAATCAGGGATGGAATATATATAGAGAGGGAAAGGATTCAATGGAGGGGGGAGTGAGGAAGGAAGACTGAACACAGGAAACACAGGGAGGGGTAAAAACAAAAAACATTACATCTAAATCTATCTAAGCTAAGCTAAATAAATGATAATATGGAGGTAGATGGGTTGGATGGGTGAAATAGGAGGAGGATTGCAATGGATTGAGGAGAACAAAACTGCTGGGAGAGGGAGCCTTCTGAAACGCCTGCTGTTCAGGAACAGTGACTAGCTCAGAAGGTGTTGGCAGGGGGGAGGGCAATGAGTTTTGTTACTTGCTGCGCCCGCCTCACCGCAAGTTCCATTGGCTTCATGCAGCCTTGCCCGTGGCCAGTTGCAGACTGCGAAGCCAGTGGTCTGAGGAAAAAAGGGATGGTGATTAGGCAAGCTGACTGCTACTCCAAGCCTCTCCACCCCTGGTTCCTGGAAGTCTGCTCCTCAGCTGATCTCCTCCCTCCTTGTGCCTGCCTGTGTCAGGCAGAGGGTCACCAACTGGCTGTGGTCACGTTTCTCCCACCTGAACTACCCAAACGTGATCCAAACTGAACAATTTTTTTGGTCGTTTCGGAGTTCAGAATCAGGTTCAGTTCATTCGGTTCAGGTTCGGGTTTGGTCATTGGAACAGGCTTAGTTTGGGCGGAACTCAGAACTTCTGAACAGCATTCGCCCAGCGTTCCCTAGAAAGCTAGGAGGAGAACCTGTCAAGGACAGAGTCCCGGAATCCAAGGGAGTGAAGCGATTCAAGCAGGAGTGAGTGGTCAACAGTGTTGAAAGCAGGAGAGAGAGATCAATGACAAAAATAGAGTAAAGGCGTTTGGATTTACCCACAAGAAGATCATTGATGTTCTTAGCAAGAGCGATTTCAGTGGAGTGAAGGGGGAGGAAGCCATACTGGAAGAGGTCAAGGGAGGAGTTGGTGGACAGGAGGTCAAGGCAACGGGAGTAGACAACGTGTTCAAGGAGCTTGGAAGCAATAGGGAGGAGCGAGACAGAATGGTAATTAGAGGGTTCAGAGGGATTCAGAGTGGACTTTTTGAGGATGGGGGAGATAGTGGCATGTTTAAAGGCAGAGGGGAAGGAGCCAGTAGAGAGGGAGAGGTTGGTGATGTGCAGGAGGGGAGGGCGATGGTGGAAGCAATGGAGGTCAGGAGATGGGAAGGAATGGGGTCCAGGGGGCAAGTGGAGGGGTTGGAGGAGGAGAGCAGGGAGGAGATTTCCTCAAGGGAGGTGGGAGAGAAGGAGGACAGACGAGAGGTGGGGGGAGGAGGGAAGGGGTGAGTAGCATGGGGAGAGGACTTGGAAGCGATTTCCAGGCAGATCTTGTCGATCTTAGAGGTGAAAAAGAGATCAAGATCCTGAGCGGAGAGACAAGAGGGAGGAGGAGGAGGAGAACAGGGGGATTTGAGAAGGGAGTCAAAGGTGGAAAAGAGGCGGTGAGGGTCCTGGGAGCAGGACTCAATATGGGAGGCATAGTACTGCTGTGTAGCAAGGGAGATAGCAGACTTGAGAGATGAGAGGCAGAATTTAAAGTGGAGGAAGTCAGTGTGGTAGTGGTATTTGCACCAGAGGCATTCCTCAGCCAGGGTGCAGGAGCGGGGATGGTGAATGGTGGGGGTGAGTCAAGGGTGAGGGTTACGGGAGTGAGCTGGGTGGGAGGAGAGGGAGGCAAGGGGGTGAAGGCGAGAGAGTATTTGAAGGTGGAGATGGCAGAATCGGGGGAGGAGGAGGAGACGACTGAGGGGAGAAGAGGAGAGAGGGAGGAGGCAAAGTCCTGAGGCGCAATGGCCTGCAGATGGTGGAACGGATGGGCAGATGGGGAACAGGAGGGGGAGCAGTGGGAGAGCTTGACGGAGGCAAGGAAATGGTCAGATATAGGATGGGGGGTCAAAGGAGAGATCGGAGACAGAAACGTTCATAGAGAAAACGAGATCAAGAGAGTGACCACCCGTGTGGGTGAGGGAGCTAGTCCAGAGGTGCAGATTAAAGGAGGAGGCTAAGGAGAGGAAGCGAGCTATGCAAGGTTAAGAGGATGCTTCAACATTAATATTGAAGTCACCAAGGATGAGTGTGAGGATGCAAACAGAGAAGGAAGGACTCGAAATCGGAGATAAAGGAGGAGAGGGAGACAGGGGGGTGGGGGTGGATAGATGACAGCAACATGGAGGTGGAAAGGAGAGTAGAGGCGTACAGAGTGAGCCTCAAAAAGGAGAGGAAGGAGAGGGGGGGGAGGGATCGAAACTTCAGGAAGAGGGGAGGAGGAGGCCTACGCCACCACCCCGGCCTTCAGAGCGGGGATGGTGGGAGAAGGAGAGACCTCCAAAGGAGATGGTGGCAGGGGTGACAGAGTCAGTGTGGGAGATGGAGGTTTCAGTAAAGGTGAGAAGGTGAAGGGAGTGAGAAAATAAAATATCATGGATATAGGGGGCTTTATTAGCAGAGGAGTGACAGTTCCAGAGGGAACAGGAGAATGGAAGTTGATCGGGGGGATGCAGGGAATGGGCAATGGGACAGAGGGGCAGGGGGAAAGAGGTGGGGGGGAGGAGGAGGAAGTGGTGGTGTGGGGTCATTGGAGAGAGAAGACAGGCTTAGAGGGAGGCAGGAGCAGAGGGGAAAGAAGTAGAGGGAGGAGCAGATGAGAGGGGAGAAGAGGGGTGCCGGCTGGGAGGCTTACAGCTTTCCAATGCCACCCTGCATCATGAGGCTGGCTGAGGCCATCTAATCAGAGAGAAAGAGAGAGAGAGAGGCAGGGCGGGTGCCGGGCATTTGGAGGGAGGGACAGCACCTCAGCAGCAACAGCCTAGCATCATGAGGTCAGTCAGATAGGCCATCTGAGGCCAT
>QEPC01012769.1:729442-759084 GCA_003113815.1 Sphenodon punctatus
GGGAGAGAAGGAGGACAGACGAGAGGTGGGGGGAGGAGGGAAGGGGTGAGTAGCATGGGGAGAGGACTTGGAAGCGATTTCCAGGCAGATCTTGTCGATCTTAGAGGTGAAAAAGAGATCAAGATCCTGAGCGGAGAGACAAGAGGGAGGAGGAGGAGGAGAACAGGGGGATTTGAGAAGGGAGTCAAAGGTGGAAAAGAGGCGGTGAGGGTCCTGGGAGCAGGACTCAATATGGGAGGCATAGTACTGCTGTGTAGCAAGGGAGATAGCAGACTTGAGAGATGAGAGGCAGAATTTAAAGTGGAGGAAGTCAGTGTGGTAGTGGTATTTGCACCAGAGGCATTCCTCAGCCAGGGTGCAGGAGCGGGGATGGTGAATGGTGGGGGTGAGTCAAGGGTGAGGGTTACGGGAGTGAGCTGGGTGGGAGGAGAGGGAGGCAAGGGGGTGAAGGCGAGAGAGTATTTGAAGGTGGAGATGGCAGAATCGGGGGAGGAGGAGGAGACGACTGAGGGGAGAAGAGGAGAGAGGGAGGAGGCAAAGTCCTGAGGCGCAATGGCCTGCAGATGGTGGAACGGATGGGCAGATGGGGAACAGGAGGGGGAGCAGTGGGAGAGCTTGACGGAGGCAAGGAAATGGTCAGATATAGGATGGGGGGTCAAAGGAGAGATCGGAGACAGAAACGTTCATAGAGAAAACGAGATCAAGAGAGTGACCACCCGTGTGGGTGAGGGAGCTAGTCCAGAGGTGCAGATTAAAGGAGGAGGCTAAGGAGAGGAAGCGAGCTATGCAAGGTTAAGAGGATGCTTCAACATTAATATTGAAGTCACCAAGGATGAGTGTGAGGATGCAAACAGAGAAGGAAGGACTCGAAATCGGAGATAAAGGAGGAGAGGGAGACAGGGGGGTGGGGGTGGATAGATGACAGCAACATGGAGGTGGAAAGGAGAGTAGAGGCGTACAGAGTGAGCCTCAAAAAGGAGAGGAAGGAGAGGGGGGGGAGGGATCGAAACTTCAGGAAGAGGGGAGGAGGAGGCCTACGCCACCACCCCGGCCTTCAGAGCGGGGATGGTGGGAGAAGGAGAGACCTCCAAAGGAGATGGTGGCAGGGGTGACAGAGTCAGTGTGGGAGATGGAGGTTTCAGTAAAGGTGAGAAGGTGAAGGGAGTGAGAAAATAAAATATCATGGATATAGGGGGCTTTATTAGCAGAGGAGTGACAGTTCCAGAGGGAACAGGAGAATGGAAGTTGATCGGGGGGATGCAGGGAATGGGCAATGGGACAGAGGGGCAGGGGGAAAGAGGTGGGGGGGAGGAGGAGGAAGTGGTGGTGTGGGGTCATTGGAGAGAGAAGACAGGCTTAGAGGGAGGCAGGAGCAGAGGGGAAAGAAGTAGAGGGAGGAGCAGATGAGAGGGGAGAAGAGGGGTGCCGGCTGGGAGGCTTACAGCTTTCCAATGCCACCCTGCATCATGAGGCTGGCTGAGGCCATCTAATCAGAGAGAAAGAGAGAGAGAGAGGCAGGGCGGGCGCCGGGCATTTGGAGGGAGGGACAGCACCTCAGCAGCAACAGCCCAGATTGAGGAGCCCCGTCCCAAGACTGCCCCTGGAATAGGATGGCATGTGCCACTGCACCATCAATCCATGTCCAGGGGCAGCTCAGGGAATGCTCTCTGCCAAGCAAGAGATCTATATGATGATGAATATACATAAACACATATCAACCCTGAATAACACTATATGTGTAATTAAAAAGACATTGTAGAGAAATCCCTGTAGGGAAAAAAAGAAGAAAAAGACCCAGATGCGTTTTGGGGTCCCGCCCCTTTCTCAATGGGTCATACAATATATATATTCTTAAAGAAGGATAAATGTAACCTGTAAATACACAAAACCAAAAAGGCTGGTTATAGGCACTGTGTGTAATTCAAAGACAAAAATAATAAAAAATAAAAAATGAGGCAAATCTATAAAAAGGAAAGGAAAAGCCCTGAATACTTATTATAATAACCCACTCCACACTTTCAGATGGCTTCCTTATCCTGTGGCATATCAAAGGGAAATGGCCTGTTAAAAAGAAACGCGAAACGAGCTTGATGGAATCCCCTTCAATTTTGCCTCTATACATATCTCCTTCAATATCTACTAAAATAAAATAATATGGAGATTAGAGGCTGGAGGAATTTTCAAAAAACCTGCCCTCACTAGTGGCAGACAGCCAGAAATTACTGGCAATCAATGTGACAATATGTAATCTTCAAATGCTTCAAAAAACCTGACCAATTCATTGCACTTTACATCTTGCAAGAGACTAAAGGCTATATCAATTTTAAAAACACACTGTATTAAACCATAGTTGCTGGATCCCATGCAATCTGAAAACCCTGCGTACATACCCAACATGAAAACAGATCAATTTTACTGTAGCCTGAATACAGTTCACAGTTAAGCATCTGCAGCCACTGCTTTTTCAGTCTTGGGTGGTGAGCCACCTACCCCTGGAGGTTTTGAATCATGAACAATCAGCAACATCCGCTCCAGCTGAATTAATTCATTCTGGAATTTTTGACTTGTAGATCATCAACTGGATTGGCTTCAGCTGGATTAGAGTCATTCCCAGCTCATACCCTCCTCATGGTGCAACGTCCCACAGAAAGTCTCTCTGTTCCATACAGCTGCGCGAAAGGTTGCCATCGCCTAAAGTCTTCCCAGGTGACACTGGAGCAGCGGCGCGCTTGATGCAATGCAATGTAAAATTATCTCCGTTGGGTGCAACTCAGCAGGGAATAATACCATCAAGGAACCTCTAAAAAAGCCTTAACGCAACAACCTACTAATTGTAATGCAATCCACAAAATGAAGTGCACCTCACAAGACTGCTGCCACAATTCTGCACCCGCAAACTCCTGAGTGGCCCAAACAACCAGCCTTGAATACACAGGACAAAACAGACCAATGCAATAATAATAATAATAATAATAATGAACACGTGATTTAAATAGCAAACTCACTTGTTATTTACAAACTTTTACCCTCCCTAATTAATATAGCTGGGAGGAAAGATAATTGTAATACAAACAAGATTTTTTTCTCTGTCACCTGAGAATATAAAAAAGACAACATACACTAATAAAGAAAACACTATGCAAAAAATCATACAATTCACAAGAAAACAGACCAATTATTCCCTTCATTGAGCCCATTGGGTATTAATGTATTAAGTTTGTGAATCCAAAAAACTTCTCTTCTGAATAATGAATTTACATCCCTCTGTCCAGAAGGCATGACCTCAATGCAAAAATGCCTCAGATCCTCCACTCTATGCTGTTTTTGCTCAAAATGGGTAACTAAAGGTTCTTTGACTATTCCTCTTTTAATATTACTGCAATGCTCACCGATTCTAATCTTAATAGAACTTGATGTACAACCCACATACATCAGTTTACAGCGACACTGAATACAATATACTACATACGAAGTAGAACAATTGGAAAAATGTTTTAAATGGAATTTCTTACTAGTATCAGGATAGACAAATACCTTTATTGGAATACTGTATTTGCACAGAACACATTTCCCACACTTAAAATGCCCTAAAACCGGAGGTAAAAAATGTGTTGGCATAGTTGTAATTAACTGAGAGTATTTAATATCTGTATGTACCAAAATGTCCTTGATTGATTTGGTTTTTTTATAAGCAAACATGGGCTTCTCCTTGCAGCCAGGTATATGTTCAATCAGATGCCAGTGTTTAAATATGGCCTTTTTGATGGCTGTTGAACCTGGACAGTATGTAATAAGACAAATCAACCTACACGTTCCCTCCCTCTGCTCTTTTGGGACGAGAAGTGACTCTCCGGGCAAGTTGAGAACTTTGAAAAAGTTTTTCTTCAGTATTTTCCTTGGGTAACCTCACATCTCCAAATTGTCCATCAGTTTATTCGCCTGATCCATAAACCTAGTGAGATCACTGCAGTTCCGTCTTAGTCTCAACAATTGGCCAAAAGGAAGATTTTCTTTTCAATGCTTGGGATGATTACTCTTATAATATAACAATGAGTTCCTATCAGTATCCTTCTTATAAGTTGCAGTGGATATACTGCCCAAATTATACTCAATAATAATATCCAAAAAATGAATAGCTTTTGAGCTGTACTGCAAATCAAACTTAAGATTGGGACAGCAATTATTCAGATATTCATGAAACTTAAATAATTCAGCTTCAGAGCCTACCCAAAAGAATAATAAATCATCAATGTAGCATTTGTATAAAAGAATATAATCCAGAAGCTCATTCCTACATGCTTCATAAATAAATGTCCTTTCAAAAAAGTCCATGTACAAATTGTCCAGTTGTGGAGCCACGGTGCACCCCATAGCAACCCCATTGGTTTGTAAAAAAAAGTTGATTATTGAACACAAAAACACTCTTAGTTAATACGAGCTCTGAAAGCTGAACTAAAAAACTGGTGGACGGTTGATGAGGAAGGTCCCTGCGATTGAGAGTATCCTCTATGTCTGCCAGCACTTGCTCTTGGGTGATATTGGTGTACAAAGAAGACACATCCATGGTTGCCAAAATTAAGTTCTGATTCAGTGACTCCAAATCTAAGTCATTGAGGATATTAAGTAAATCCTGGAATAGGATGGCGTGTGCCACTGCACCATCAATCCATGTCCAGGGGCAGCTCAGGGAATCCCAGCAGCGGAAGGTTCACCTTTATAAAAAGCAACTGCTCCACCAACTTGGCCCCCAGTCTCAGGCAGTGTGGTGAGCAAATGTCCCCCCACCATCAAGAACACCAGCACGCTGGGGACACTCATTGGTGCGCAGGACAAGAGACCCTTGGCCACTTAGGACAGGGCCGGACACACATTGGTCTTGCCAGCCCAGTAGGCCAAGCGATCGCTGCTGGGTTATATGCATGGCTCCTCCTCAAGGTAGCTCTCCACTGCTGCTTAGGCATTGTCAAACTCCCTCATGTAACTCTGAGCACCACCTCTACCACTGCCCTCAGTCACGCTGCCTACCCTGCTCTGCATGGGCCCATGCTCCCCAGAGTGGCCCACGCATAGGAGCTCCTGCTGCTGCCAATAGCAGTGCTGCTGCTACTGCTCAGCCTGCTGCTGGTGATGCTAGGGCTGGGGGCAGGTATAGACCCCGCCGACTGAAAGAAGTGGCTGATCCCACTCCCACTATCTCCGGGGGCATCCTGCTGCTGCTGCCGTGCACTCTCCATAGCCCTCTCTGCCTGCCGGACCCTCTCCACCAACTCACCCTTCCAGTGACCATAGACCAGTGTCTGGCATGCCACACTGTCCTTGACCCTGGGGTCCAACATGGTTGCTGACACATATTCCTCCCACTTCAGGAGCTCATCAAACCGTGCCTTTAGCCCTGTCTTCAGCTGCCGCACCAGGGCAACCACCTCATCCGCCAGCTTCCTGCCCTGCCCTGGCCACAATCCCGCCACTGGAGAATCTCCTCCAGCCTCCTCAGGAGACTCTGGACTAGAGGGGTCACCTGGATGCTGGTGTCTGTGGAGGAGCAGATGGTCTCCATCATGCCAGGAATGGTCTGAGCACAAAGACCGTGTGAGCCAGAATCTCCCATTCCACCCCATTGTACCCTGGAGGTGCCCCACTGTCCGTCACCAGTTGAACTTGATGCAAGGCAGCTTTCTGCTCCAGAAGCTGCTCAAGCATCAGGAAGGTCAAATTCCACCAGGTGGACACATCCTGCACCAGCTGGTGCACTGGGGAACCTTGCTCTGCCTACTTCGCCCAGAGGAGGTTGCTGCCCTTCATGCTCCGGTTAAAGAAACCGGCCAGCTTCCTCCCCCACTCAATCAGGGAGCTAAGGGTGCCTGCCCCAATCCACTTCTCCACCAAGCCCAGAGCATCCCTGACCACCAGGTGAAGGGTGTGTGTGGCACAAGGGATTCTCGTGAAGCCCCCCTCACGGACTGCCATCAGTATGTTGGCCCCGTTGTCTGTCACCACACCACACCTTGGTGAAGGGCATGCCTGTCGTGACCCACATTGTCACCATGGTGGTCAGCGCTGACTCGATGTTCCAAGTGGTGTGGGGCCGTCCATGACTTCCGCTTGAAGCAGGGCCCACCTATACCGACCTTCGGGACCCCTCCTCCCAATGCCAATCACTGCCTCCGGGTCCTGCCACCAGTGCACCATCACTGTCAGGTAGGCATGCTGCACGTTCCTCCTTGATCACAGGTCTGTGGTGAAGGGGACGGTGGCACGCCCGACCCTTGCCAGTTGTTCCCTGACCAGCTCCTTTAAAGCCTGGTACAGGGCTGGCACCACCTGCTGACTCAGGTTGGTGCATGAGGGCAGCCTAAACTGGGAGGCCAGGAAGCCTATCAGGCGCCTAAACCGCATGTCCCCGACCACCGAGAAGGGTTGCCCATCCAGTGCAATCATTTCCCCCAACGTGCGCGTGGCTTTCAGTTGAAAGCCACGCCACCCTCCACATCCTGCAGCTGCCGATGGACTTGGCAGCTGCCCTCACCCCAGCTCCTCCATGGTGCACTGATGCTGCTGATGTTCCCCCCTAGCAGTGTTACCACTCCTGCTGCTAGAGGCAGCTGTTAGAGCAGGATGCTTGCCCGCTGATGGAGGCAGATGACTGGCCGCTGCAGTCGAGAACCTGCTGGCATCCATTGCCCCTACCTGCCTGCTTAGCAGCACAGCACTGTGGCATCCCTTCAGTGGCCTCACCATGGCAGTTGTGCCAAGGTTGGTGAGCACCGGCCCATGCTTCACGACCTTCTGGCACAAAGTGCACTGCACCTCCCTGAGATCATCCGCCCGCACCAACTTAAAATGAGCCCAGATGGAGGATTTTCTGCCCCCTCCTGCCTTCTAGCCCACACAGGGTGACACACAACTCACAGCACTACTGTTAGGGGCAGAACATGGTGGTGACACAGCTCTCAGAGGGACAGCCATCGCCTGAGCACCAGAAAACTTCTCAGGACTATTGTCTGCCTCACTGTCCCCAATCAGAGTGATGTCCTGAGGCTGATCAACTGCCCACCATGCTTCTGCCACTCTCCCTGTGCCCCCTATAGCTGCTGATGCTCCTCTTCCTGCTGCCATTGCCCAGGGATCATGCCCTGACTCTAGCAGCCAGGGTGTGATCCACCAGCCCTGGACTGCTGGGGATCAGATAAATAATGGGGGTCGGGGACATTGGTGGCCCTGGAAGAACATCCGACCCCGAAGCACCTGCTCCTGCAGCTGCAGCAGAGACAGCCGCAGCTTCCTGGACTGCAGGTCTTCCAGTGCTCTGCGTGACTGTGGAGGATGCTGACAGGAGGCGCCCCTGAACCACACCCCTAGTGCCACTGCTGGGAGCCTCTGAAGCCTGACTGCCAAAATCAGGCCTGTGCAGTTTGGGGCATGGTGATGGGCTCGGGCTGCTATTGATGCCTTCTGCCACTCCGCTGGCATGGCCCCTGCCACCTCTGTCACATGCTCCATTGCCCACCTTACGGACAGCAGACCGACCTCATCTGCTTCTCTTCTCCATTTGTCCCACCCAAATAATGCACAGGAAGATTTTATATATATGTTTTTATTTATTCAAATTTGTAATCTAATATTATATATATCTACACTAACTCTGCTATTAACTATTCTAAAACCTATGGAACTAAATGGAATATTATCTAATATCTATAAAGTCCTAGTCCTACAAACACACTATAAAATATTAAAACTGAATCACTATACACACTCTCTCTATATATAACTAAGCTAACTCCTACAACTATCTATCAATAGTAACTATCTAATATACACATTATTATAGACAGACAGACAGACAGACAGACAGACAGGGATGTTGTGGGGGAAACACAGACAGCTCACAACAAACAACACAGGGTGGGGTATAAAACTGAAATGAAATGTAAAATCAATCTAAGCCCCCTCTAAATAAATCTCTGTATGTATATCTTTATTGGATCAGCAGCAGGTTTGCTATCACCATTGAAACAATTATTACAACATAGATAAAATAAAATACATAAAATGATGAGTAGCCAGCTAAATATAAACGGCCCCCTCTCTATATAGATGGGGCCAGAAATAAATATTTAGAGTTGAGCTTAACATCAAATGGTAATACTATAGGTTCTATCCCTCACAGAAAACTCAGCCCTGTGACACTCTAAATTCACAATCTAATGCCAACAAGAACATTGCCACCAATTTAAGCTATGACACATCTGTTAAGGCAAGAAACGTAAGGTAAATATTTACAGGGTCTTGAAAGTCTGCCGGAATAATATTTGTGATCCATTGCTCCCTCAATGCTAAGTAGCATATGCATTGGAAAAGGACATGCTGGAGAATCTCTACACCCCTGGACAACACCTACAGATTCTAGATTCTCTGGGTACTTGTTCTCTCCTCCCTTTGACTTCTGCAGTATCAAATAAATTAAAGCAGAAAAGCATCAGCATTCTGCGCAATCTTGGATCTCGCAACTGCTCTAAATAGGGTTCTAAACCAACAGCAGTTTTAACAATTGGCTATTGGTAGGAGATTCTGTTCGTACTAAGCAGTTCCAACTCTTTTTGGTGGGCCCATTTTTTAATTCTAATCTATTAAATCCAAAAACAGGGGAGGGTAATCAGTAATGGAATACATACAGGGAGGAGGGAAGGATTCAATGGAGGGTAGGGAGAAAGAACACAGGGAGGGGTAAAAAATAAAAACACCACCTAAAATCTAATCTAATCAAAATAAATGAAACTATGGAGGTAAATATGTGGAAATGGGTGAAATAGGAGGAGGATGGCGATGGATTAGGAACACAAACTGTTGGGAGAGGGAGACTTCTGAAAATGCCTGCTGACAGGATCAATGGCTAGCTCAAGGGGGGAGGGCAATGACTTTTGTTACTTGCTGCGCCCGCCTTACCACAAGCTCCATTGGTTCAGTGCAGCCTAGCCCATGGCAAATTGCAGACTGTGAAGCCAGTGGTCTGAGGAAAAGAGGGATGGTTATTGGGCAGGCTAGCTGCTAGTCCAAGCCTCTCCTGGCACCAGGAAGTCTGCTCCTCAGCTGCACACACACACACCCCGGGCCTTCCAGCCCTATTTTCTTCGCCCGAACTCATCCGAACTCACCTGAACTGATTGGTGGTTCTGGAATTCTGTTTGGTTGTCCGGTTCAGTCATCCGAACTGACCGGGTTCAGGCCAAACACCTGAACCGTGTTCACACATCCCTAGGGGGAAAGCAGGAACTCCACCAGCAGAGCCAGGCAGCTCTGGATGGCTTGCTCTTCCCTGGGTGAGGAGGAGCCATTGCAGGCATTAACCCTGGGGCTGCCACCATGCTGAAACCCAAATAGCAGCCTAGGCTTGGCTGGTCTCCACTCCCATCCCTGGCAACAAAGTCTTCCCACACACTTCCTCATCCATACCCATTAAATCAGCCCACAGCAGCTGACTTGGGCTGTGTTTAGGCAAATTTGCAGCTCCAGCTACTGAACCCCCACCTTCTCCCTGCAAAGAACAGAAGCACCACCACCAGCAGCAACAGCAATGGCATGCCAGGGGGAGGGAATAGAAATGGCATCCAAGCAGTGTGTCCTCTCCACTGTTCTATCTCCTTCCTCCAAGGCAGTGGCAACAATGCGCTGAGCAGAGTTGCCACCTTCCCCTTAACTGAGCCAAGGCCATATGTCATCTTTTGGGCTGTGGTTTCTCTGCTCACATGCAACCTGCACAATTCCTACATGGACCTGAAATATTATTTTCTCTCCAATCTTTATCATGGGAAATTCAAAACACCATAACCTAAAAACTACACAACTAATTTCTAAAAGCTAAGCTCAGGAATGAACTAGAATACATATTTGAATTTTATGAGACTTTGACACTTCCTAATGACTAACTTTAAAAAACACAATTTTCTGTGTCAAGAGAACCAATCACAAAAGCCAGAAAAAAAGAGTTGTGCCTCCACTTTTCAAACTCCTATAACTCAGCCGTATTTCAATCGATCTGTCTGAAATGTGGACAAATCCGTTGATAATCAGGGTAATCTGTCCATCAAACTTTTACACTGATAGGATAAATAATATTGGTTTTATAATGAGTAGAATTTTCATTATATTACCAGAGAATTAAAACAGATGTGACGGTAGCCCATTTTAACCCACTTTAGTCCGTGATAGCCCATCTTAGACAGGAACTCACATGAACGTCTGATCAGTCACTGCCAGATCTTGGCACACTACCACCACGGTGTGTGCTGCTAAATACTATGGAATATGTGCCGCAGTAAAAATTGGAGACTCAGCTTGGGGCGAAGATCTGGCCACCTGGGCTAAACCAGGCTAATGGTCTCTCTACTCTCTGTTGTGAACCCACCTAGCCCTGCCATGAGGTGAGGTCAAAGGATCGCTGGGTCCAGAAGAGCACGATCATTCCAGACCCACAAAACACCTGATTGGGGGAGTCTGGAGAAGCACTTTCACCCCAGCCCTGACAAACAGCTGGTCAGGGCACCTGGAGGAGCGTGCTCACCTGGTGCCACCGAATAACTGATTGGGGGAGCCTGGAGGAACATGCTCACCTGTCTCTCCTGAGCAACTGATCAGGAGGGACTGGAGGAATGCACTCACCATGGCTCCACCATGACTGATGGGGGGGAATGTGAAAAAGCGCAAGTGCCCAGTTCCCTCATCAGCTGTTAGGGAGCTGGAGGAATGCACTCACCCCAGCCCCACCTGTTCAGCAGGGCCAAGTGCATGGATGAAACAGCTGATGGGGAGGCAGTGGAAAACCCTCAGCAAGCCCAACTGTGCACACCAAACAGCTGATGGGGTAGCCTGAGGAGTGCTCCCATCAACTGTTTGGCGTGTATCCTACAGCTGGGTGAGGGTGTGCCTCTGGGTCCTTCCATCAGCTATTTGGCAGCAGAACTTCCTGGGAGTCAGGGGTTCCCAGGAGTCCTGTCCCATGTGGACAGCTCCTCAGGCTGACCTGAGACATGGAGGAACCTGTGAGGGCAGCCCCCACACCTGAGGTGAGGGCTGCTTGTGTGAACAGCTCTCCCCACCAACTTTAGGAGTGGGAGCTGCAGTGACCTGACCTGGAGAGGTGCTTTGCCACTGTTGCATCTGTTTTTACCCAGAGAGTGCAACTTGACTTTACTATAGAAATGATCCCATGGCTCTATAATTACATATTCTTTAACTGAACATCTGTTAATAGCTGTGATGTTGCTTTGAAGGATTCACGGATAAGCTATATACTAGTACCTACATTTTCAGGACACACTTGACAACTTGCTGAGGCACACCAGACTGCACTCCCATTCCTTCAAACTAATTTGATAATACCTCTGCGCAGGCAACACTTTCTTCATAGTGGACTAGATATTCACTTCTTGTAAATCACTCACCAGATGGAACTCTATGGAGGCTGTAGTTGAATCAAAGAACCATTTTTTAAAAATCATCATTCTACTGTAAAGCCAATAGAGACAATTTTAAAATCTACTTACATCACTCAGATTCTGTCTCAAATCCTGAAGCCACAATCCTCAAATCCACAATCCTGAAACCATTGAAATCAATGGCAAAATCCCTGTTGACTTTAATGGGTGAGGAATTGGATTACTCCCAAAGTGTCCATGTTTGAGTTAAACCCAAATTTGAGTTTCTCTCAACTGCATATCTTTTTCTGTGCTTTCATCATCTTCTTTCCCTCTCGCTATTTCTACCAGCATAAACCTAGAGGAGTACACAATCCCAAAACAAATTATAATATAAAGAAGTAACTTTGAATACAATACAACTGATAAAGCCCAAAACAAAAACAGACTTACAGATAAGATTAGATGATAGACCACAACTTGTCTATAATGCTTTATATAAATTTCATTTGAGAGAATTAAATAAATTAGGGAAAGACTGCTATACATGTAACTGAGGGTGTTTTCAGATGTTACGTGGTCCTGATTCACCACAGCGGATTCCCAGTGGTGGGGAACTGAACCCCCACCCCCCCCGTGGTCAAGGAGAGCCCCAGATGTGACGGTGTTGGGACCACAACAGGAAAACGGGCCACCAGACCACAGCCCAGGGCAGTGCAACAGACGTGACGCCGATTCCCAGCCGTGGTCAAAACACCCAGAAGGCACCGGGGAGGGGCAGGACACAGACATGGCCAGTGGAGGGCAAACAAAGCCAAAAGCACTAAAAGGGAATGCCCACACAGGGTAAATGGAAAGGGACGGGGAAGAGGGAGGTGAGCCACCGAGGTACCACACACAACATGCACAGAGATAACGAGGGCACAGTGGAACACAAAGCACAAACACACGCCCGGGACCATACATACCCATACGGGAAAGGAAGGGAAGGGTGGGCACAAGGCGACAGACAACACGCATGGCACAATGGACACAGGGGGAGGGGGGAGCAGCGGGACAGGGAAGGGGGGGGATGCCCCAGGGGCAGGGCCAGGCACGGGGAATGGCAGTCAGACTCCCAACAACAGCACAGCCTGCACGGGCACCCCCACATCTACACAGTCTGTCCTGGAATTGAGGGACCCTGAAAGGTCAGGATACAGGCACAGGGGGAGGCCACACGGAACAGGCAGTGGCCTGGGCATGGTTCAGGAGGCACACACGGACCCCAAGCGGGGGCAAGGATGTGATGGAGGGGATACAAGAGAGCCAGAGCCATGCAGCTGGTCCAAAGGCACACCCCTCCCCCGGGAGGTAGCCTGGAGGTGCAGTCCAGGGACCCCAGAACCACGAGGTCACACAGGCACCCTAGGGGGACTGGGGTGCATGAGGGAGCGCAGGTGGATGAGGATTGTCAGTAGAACCCAGGGGAGCCAGGGGGTGCTTCGGAGAGCTGGACCTGGACACTGGAGAAGGCAGCCTGTGGAGAGGAACAATGGTTGCAGAGGCAGACGGGGGGGGAGGGCAGGGGGGCCCTGGAGCCACATGCAGGGGCAGTGGAACCCTGGGAAGCAGGAAGCACAGGGGACTCACAGGGGACTCACAGCCAGCTGCAGGGGGCCACGTGCTGGGTGGCCTGCCAGGTTAATTAAGTGCGGCCAATGAAGCATGCCCTGGTGGTACCCCAGCACGGACATGTGGTGGGCGACCATGTAGCATGCCTCGAACAGATCCTGCATGGAGAGGCCGAACTGCACATCGGAATGGGACCACACACCTGACAGCGCTGCCAGCTCCGCCATGGTGAGCTCCGACAAGCAGAATTCAGCATCAGGGGGCCATGGAAGGTGACCCAGCTCCAACAGCCAGTGATAGACCACCCCATGTGATCCTGGTACCCATGGGCCCTGTGAACACAGCCAAAGTAGGATACGGCCAGGGCAGGGCCCCCCTTCACCAGACAGACCATGTAGGCGGTCAGGCTGCACACAGAGAGGGCGGACACAGTCTCCGCCACAGACCACCCCACATGTGAGCACCTCATCTCTGGAATGCACCCACTGGGAAAGGGAACCAGCCCCAGAGTCTCAGCATGCATCTGGCAATTGTGGGCGCTCGCCTCATAGACAAAGTAATGAAGGCAAAACCTCAGGCTCGCATAGGCACCTGGAAGGCTGTCCGGGCAGCTCAGGAGCAGTTGCATGGCCGGGGTATGCCACAGGTCGCACAGGGCCATGGTCTCGTGGAAGGTCCACATATGGGGGGCCCCATGGGGGCAGGAGCCGAGAGCCCAGTGGAAGCGCAGTCAGCCATGATCCAGAAAGCCAGGGGGATTGACATCATGGAAAGGGGAGCCCACATTTACCAGAAGTGCAGGAGGGGACGCAGGGGAGCCCCAAGGCCAAGCGATAAGGCCACAGGCCACAACAAGGCATAGCAACCAAGCGAGGTGTGGGGTGCAGACGCAGCACAGCTGAAGGAACCAAGCACACAGACAGGACAGCCGACACACTAATCAGGCCGGAGAGGACACAATTTTGCCAACACAGAGAGGAGGGAGGGGATGACAGAAGGAATGCAACTGCCGCCAGCACGTCTGGGCGCATCCTGGTCCATGCACAAAGCCCTATGCAGGGACAGCAGGGGGGCCCAATGAACCGCCCCCGCCACCCCGGCCCTCCCGCCCACCAGGAGCCGCCCAGGTCAGTGGGGGGGGAGCGACACGGGTGTCCCCACCCAGTCGCTGGTTCATGACCTGGGGTGGGCCTACACATGGCCCAGACTATAACAGGGCCAGCAGCACCCCATCCAGGCCAGCCGGCACCATGGAGTGGGGCTGGTTGTGCACCTGCAGGATGCACCTAGCGCTCTGTGATGAGTGGTACCGCTCGCACACCGCTCAGCTGCTCCTCCTGACCACAGATGTGCACCTGGGTGCCTGCCTGCAGGTTGGCATGGTCTGGAGTGCAGCTAGAACCCAGAGAGCCTACCACAGCCGCAGGCACTCACTGGCCCAGCTCAGGGCTCAGCGGGTGTCTGGGGTGGACCGGCAGGCCCTGATTCGTGGCCGGAACAGGGCCGCTGTGCTCCACAAGGCAGCCAGGTGCTTCCAATGGCAGAGGGAGACCATGGGGCACACCACCCATCTCGCTATGCCCATTGTTCGGCGGGTATGGGTTACGGAGCAGGCACAGGGGTGGTGGCCCCGGACGCTGGCTCAGTGGGACGAGGCCACCTGGAGGGCACACTTTCAGATGGACAGGCTCACCCTACTGTGGCTTGAGGAGCTGCTCATGTCCTCTCTGGAGCAACAGCACACACCCATGAGGACCCCCATCCCCATGGTCCAGTGGGTGGCCATTGGGGTCTGGGCCCTCGCAATGCCTGACTCCTGCTGCTCCATCTCACAGCACTTCGGTGTCGGGGTGAGCACCGTTGCCTGTATCTTCCAGGATGTATGTGAGGTTGTGGAGGGCATTCTCCTGGACCGAGCAATCCAGCTGGTGGACCAGGAGGCCGTGATGGCCGGCTTCCTGGCTGGAGGGTTCCCCAACTGCATAGGCGCCGTGGATGGCACCCACATAGAGATCCTCCTCTCCTCCACTGGAGAGGTCACGGAGTATGTTAACATACACAGTTACCACTCCCTGCAGCTGCAGGCTGTCGTAGACCACCGGGGGATGTTCATAGACATCTTCACGGGCAACTCTGGGCACTGCCACGATGTCCGGATCATGACCATCTCCCCCTTCTATCCCCGCAGTACATTCAGGCACTTTGCAGACATGGGGATAACCTGAATCAAGGGGGTACTCATGCCCCCCTGTATCCTGGGGAACGTGGCCTATCCCCTCACCCGGTGACTGATGAAGGTGTACCCGGTTGCCAAGCCCCTGGTGCAGTCGCTGTACAATTCCCGCCTGTGTGCAAGCAGGACCATGGTCGAGTGGGCGTTTGGGGCCCTCAAGCAGTGCTGGAGAAGCCTCGCTGGGTGGCTGGACTACATGGTGGAAACCTTGGCCCTGGTGATAGGTGCCTGCTGTGTGCTGCACAACACGTGTGAGACCGATGGTACAGCCTTTGAATACCCCATGCCTCATCACCATCCAGGACCTGTTCCTCTGTACGTGAACACGGACAACTTGAGGGAGTACCTGTACGCCAAGCGCATCCGTGCCGCCCTGGCCAGGTACCGGTATGCCAAGTGCATCTGTGCTGCCCTGGCCAGGCATATCATCCTGGAGGCATAGACCTGAGGGCGCTAAACCCTGACTCCACCACCCTGGGCCCCCCACAGGCTCCTTGGGCCATCCCCTCTATGACCATCGGCACGCCCCCACCCCTGGGCCCATGAACAGACTGAACAGTACTGGTGCCCTGACATTTATTCCCTCACCCAAGTACATGTGTCCCCAACACCCCTAGCCCAACTGCACAGTTTTCATTCCCCCTCCCCCTTTCCCCATGCCCCCCGCGCCTCCGGGGCCTCCCCCTTGCCCGCCCTGTGGGCATCACAGAGCTCTGGAAGCTCCCTTCCCCCCCACTTTCCATTTCCCCAAAGGTGTCCTTGGAGGCCTCAGTGTCCAGAGGGGCAGGCGGTGGTGGGAGGGAGGACCCAGGGCCTGAGGGCCCCCCCTGGGTGGCTGCTCCCTCTGGAAGTCTACAGGGACCAGGAGGCAGAAACATGGCCTCAGCTGGCGTGGCGGCGGCTGGGGCAGTTGGGGAGGTGGTGGGGGTGCCAAGGGGATGGGCATCAGGGCCTAGGCAGGCAGGGTGCCAGGCGGGGCAGCTTCCATCACATAGGCACTTATGGTGCCAGAGTGCAGGAGCAGAGAGGTCCCGATGTCATGGGTACTATCCATTTTTGCAGCATGCTCCCGCACCATCCCCTTGATGGCCTGTTCCAGCTGCCCAAACACCTCTACATGCCTTCTGTGGTCCCGGCACTCCCAACTCCGTTCCAGGTCCACCTCCGCCTGGAGCCTCCAGTCCCTTACCTCCGCCTGTTTCAGGAATCACTCTGTTGCCGCCTCCATGCAATCCACGACCGCTATCATCCGCTCCACCTGTTCTGTGGAGTATGTTCTCCACCTGGTCCTCCCTCCAGCACTGTACCCGTGTCCGGTGCTCCCTCATCCATTATGCTGGGGGCATGGCCCTGGGTTGCTGTGGCCCCTCGGGCTGCCCTGTAGAGTACACAGACAGTGGTTAGCCGCCCTGGCCAGCTGCCCCCTGGACAGGGACATGGCTGGGTGTGGTGGCCGGGTTGGTGGCCACCCCCAAATTTCCCCAGTGCCCCGGCCCCCACCCCCTCCCCACGACCCAGGTCCCCTCCCGGCCTCCCGGCCCCCCCTCCTTGCCGACGTGCCTCACCTGGGCCCTCCAGCTGCTGCCGGGGTTGTTCCCTGCTGGCCTCCTCATCCTCCTGTCTCTGGAGCTGGGCTGTACCATGCCCTGTGGGGTTATGGGTGGGTGGGTGGAGGAAGGCTGTAGGTGTGCCCGGGTGGCCCCCCGGGACCCCTTTCCATGGTCTGGGGTGGACGGGGCCTGCCCCCTGGCCGGGCCTCCCTCCCCCCCTCGTCCCTGGTCCGTCTCCCTTCCAACCTGCTCTCTTACCCTTGATGTCTAGCTCTGATCCCTCTGAGGCCAGCCCATCCGTGTATCTGGGGTCCCCCATTGACCATTAGCTGAGGGTGACCACTGTACCGGCCTCAGAGTCATCCTGTCGTGCCAGGGGGTGGGGCTCTACGGGCTGCTGATGGAGGGGCTGCTGGTCCCCGAGGTCCCTGGACGTTCCTCCTGGGGGTCGGGGGCCCCGGAGCCAGTGCCTTCTTGTGGGATGGAGAGGGGAGGGGGTACATCAGCCCGATCCATGTCCTGGACCACGGAGCTCCCCATGAGGCATGGGGCTACTATCTAGCATCATAGACCAGGGCAACATAGTAGGGGGTAGTCCTGGCCCCGTGCCTGGACTGCCAGATGTTGTCTTGAATGGCCTTGTACCCCCTCTTGAATTCCTTGGTCTTCAATCGGCACTGTGCCACGGTCCTGTGATGCCCCTCCATCTACATTTCCTGCACAATCTCCCAGAACACGTGTTCATTGCGCTGATTGAGCGCGAGCTCCAGTTGATGCTCCAGGGTCCCGCCGATGCGAATGAACTCCTGGGTGTCACTGAGCCCCCATTGCCCCTCTCTGTGGTAGGGCCATCTCCCCTGTGGTCCCTCTGGTTCCTCCTCCTCCTCCTCCTCTTCCTCCTCCTCCTCCTCCTGGGCTGCGCCCATCTCCTCTGGGGACTCGGGCTCCCAGGCCTGTTTCTATGTCTGAAGGACATGGGGGGGTGGTTGGTTGCTGTTCTTCCACTGTCCAGCGGCCCGCCCCCACATCCTGCTAGCCGACCCTCCCCCTTGGGTGCCCCTGTGCCACCGAGTCCCCTCCCCTTTGGTCCCCTTACCTGTTTCTGGGGTGCCTCCTCCCCTGGCCCAGTTGTTGTCCCAGGGTGGCTCATTCTGGCTGCTGCTGATGCTTCTGTCCCTCCACTTCCTCCATGTGCCACACGACCACCTCCTCCTCCACCTGCGCCTCCTCCTCCTCCCTTGCCCGTCGCTCTCCTCCTCCTTCCACCTCGCTCCATCCTGCCATGTTTCCCTGCTGCTGTGTTCCCTTTAAATCTCCCTCCTCAGCCTGTGTTATTGCTTGTTGCCTTGCAGCGGTGTTGCATGCTTTGTCCCTGGCTGGGAATAATTTTGTTTGCTTCCGGCCGGTGGTTGCCATTCAGACGTTACCTTTTTTTGTTTCCCGTTGGGAATCGCATTGACCATGCTTTCGGCGATGGTCCGGGCGGGAGCTCTGGAACCGTGGTTGATTTTGACCCCTGGTGAGTATTGACTGTGGCAAACATCTGGCAGTCACTCTGGAATCATGGTTGATTTTGACCCCTGGTGGGTATTGACTGTGGCGAACATCTGGCAGTCGCTGAACATCTGGCAGTTCAGGGCGCTTTGTCCCTGCCACGGGATTGAGTGTGGTTCACTGTCGTCGACAGTGATCTCGTAACATCTGAAAATACTCTGAGTTAGCAATAGAGAAAGAATACTATCAGGGTGTGGGTGTGGGTGTGTGCGCACAAACGCATCTGCATTGTTAGGCGAGCAGTATTTTCAGTTCCATCACGTTATTACAAACCATTGCTTTTTGAAATTCTATACTTCTGTTGTGGTGTAAATAAAATTAATGTAAATGCTTCTGCGTCATTCATTTTGGTATATAAACAATCCTAGTTGCTTTCAAACTAGTGCAACCTTTCTTCCTTTAGGCATAGGCTTTTTCCTATGAAATAATCATTCATAGGAAATTTAACCAGGCTGCCAAAGTCACCTGTGAGGTCCACTTCAAATTACTCAATATCAACTGTTGCAAGGCTGAAGAAAAACGTATTGGTATTATTATTTTAATGTTTGATACTGTAAATTGCTCGAGATGTGAAAAAAAGAGATACTTGTGATTACTATTGGAGTTCAGAAGTAAGGGGGGAAAAAAATTCTATTTCAAATTCTGAGCATTGTCCACCAATAGCCATCCCCCAGTTCAAACAATGAACCTCTCCTGTCTAATTTATGTAAAAATTCATGTTCAATAGGAAGGCTTAGTTGAAGTACAAATGAGGAACTAATCCAATTCTTGACTGGAGAGTGCACAAGGCCAACTGAGTGTTAAATTATCAACATGAATGCACTAAAGAACTTGATTTTGGAATCATGGAAGGGTTCTATGACAAGCTGTAGAAGTCTCTTAGTGGGGACACCATCCATTACATCTGCCCTGAGTTTATCTGGGGTCATATGAATAGGATTTTTATACTACTGAAAAACTCAGACTAGACCACCAGAAAAGACTCCAGAAAAACAGAAGAAACTGGCTGGTAGTTGAAAGAAGGGAAGTGCTTCATGTTGAAGGGACTAGAGGTGCAGGTAATGGCTTACCCAGAATAAGGACAAATTAACTGCAGGTCCTGAAAAATATTTTTGGTGTTTTTTTAACCTAGTGGTGGATCCAAGGAGATTGGGACTCCATGAAAAGTGGTGGTGTGAGTCCCCTCTTAACACAGGAATATTTGATAGGCATGCATTGCCTCAAGTAATCAAGAAAAAGCGAGGTCAGTATGTTACACATATGTTGTTATTTCTACTTTATTCATGGACGTCAAGTGTGGGGACTTCCTCCTGTGGCCTTTCATTGGACCAGGATTCCTTGAATTTTAGGGGTGTGCATGTCATTTTCGTTATTACAATATCAATAGCAAAAATTGTCATTTTTGTTGTTGTTATTGTAATAATAAAAATGACAATTGATAATAATGACAATGATGACAAAAATGACAATGTTGTTGATCGTTATTATTATTAGTGCTGTGGCAGTTGGGTTTTGGAGGGAAAATGTGGGGAGGGGAGGAGGGAGCAGACATCTCAGAGCTGTAAACAAGGTTGAACTCTTGAACTGTGTCTGTGTTGGGAGGGGCGAGCAGCTCAGCAGTATCTAATGGATGATGAGCAGTGCAAGCAGTGCAAGCAGTCCAATGAGCAGTGCAAGCAGGCCTCAGCAATCCCATGGCACTCTGTGATTGCTCAACGTCTGCTGCCTCCCATAACCAATCAGGGGGGCTCTGGGGGAGGGTACTGCAACTGTTGATAATGGGAGGGCCAGGATTTTTTTTCTGTTGTGTGAGAGCTCTGTTTGTCAGGTTGCATTTACAGAACTGCGGTGCTTGCACACAAACAATCCTCCCCAGCCCTCATTGTATTACCACCAATACCTTTCCTTCCTCATACCCTACATTTTACCTTCTCCCTTTCCCAGTCCTTCTCCCCCCTGTATTATATATAGACAGGTAGTATAGATAATATAGATATATATATTATAGAAATATAGATTAGATTAGAATAGTTATATAGATAATGGATAGTTTTCCTTTTCCCTTAGATTTCGATAGATATTACTTCTGTACATATATAGAGATATTAGATAATGTATAGGTATTTAGACTAGTCTGCTTTATATATATATATTTATATATATATATATTTCATCGACTCCATGACAGTCATGGGCCTGTCTCAGAGAGTCACTGGCCCGACTCAGGTGGGCGGACATATTCTCGACATGATATTTTGCACAGACCTTGACGTGGGGGATCTGGGGGGGGAGGAGTGTTAATAGAACCCTTGTCATGGATGGATCATTATCTCCTCCAGCCCACCATTCTGGCTCATGTCAGTCCTCTGATAGGTGTGGAGCCAGTTTGGTTGGCCCGCTCCTGGATGCTTATGGAACCAGATCGGTTCTGAATTGCCCTGGGGGATATATCCTCTGACCCTGATGGCCTGTCACTTGATGACCTTGTGACTTACTGGAATACTCTGACAGAGGCCATTGACCATATGGCACCAAGGCATCCACGTCCCTCCTGCAGACAATGCAGGTTCCCATGGTATATGGAGGAGCTGCAGCGAATGAAGCAGGAAGGGCGGTGGTTAGAGCGGTGGTGGCACCATTCACACACTGAAGCTGACTGGTTGCGACATAGAAGTTAATTACATTCCTATGCTGTGGCATAGGAAAAGGTTTTTTTTTGCTGCCGTCATGCATCTACGAAGTTGCACCCAGTTGAGCTTTTCCGGGTGGTACGCAGGGTGGTCAGTCCAGCCTCTTTCCACCTGGTGCTGAAGTCATCTTCTGCTCACTGTGATTTGTTTGCGGACTTTTTTGAAAATAAAATCGCCCAGATTCACAGCGGGTTTGATGCTGCAGTTATGGCAGTACAAGAGCCAGAGATAATAGAAGCCCCATCGTGTCTTGTTTTGTGGGATCAGTTTCAGTGTGTATCACTTGCTGCTGATGCTCTTGTGTCTGTCCATGCTACCCATTGTGAACTGGACTCATGCCCATTCTGTCTGGTTAAGGCCAGTGAGAAGATGTTGGCACTGCTGCTGGCAGGGTGGTCAATGCCTCCCTTTGGGAGGGCAGGGTGAAGAGTTGTTTGAAGGAGGTGGTCGTTCGGCCCCTGCTCAAGAAACCATCTCTTGACATTGACGCCCTAACCAGTTATTGGCCAGTCTCTAACCTTCCCTTTTTAGGGACGGTTATTGAGTGGGTGGTGGCATGGCAACTCCAGGAGAATTTGGATAGGATCAGTTTCTTAGATCCCTTGCAGTCTGGTTTTTGTCTGGGTTATGGCACCGAGACTTCACTTGTGGTCTTGGTCGATGACCTCTCCCGAGCATTAGACCCGAGTCATTTGACCCTGTTGTTATTATTAGATCTGTTGGCTGCATTTGATACTGTTGATCACAAGTTATTGGTGGCTCATCTGATGACCAGCCTGGGATGGGCAGTAGCGTTCTTGAGTGGTTCCGCTCTTTCCTGGCTGGAAGAACTCAGTGTGTGGCCTTGGGTGATTTTTCATCCTCTCCTCGAGATCTCACATGTTCGGTCCCGCAGGGATCAATTTGTCCCCGCTCCTGTTCAGCGTATATATGCAGCCATTAGGGGAGGTTGTTGGGGTGTATGGTGTGAGATGTCATCAATATGCAGATGCCACCCAACTATACCTCTCTTTTTCATTGCACTCTGGCCCGGCAGTCTTGTTGCTTACTCGGTGCTTGTCAGCTGTGGGGAATTGGATGTGGGCGAGTCAACTGAAACTGAATCCCAATAAGACAGAGATGATTGTTGTGGGTAAAGAAGGGGGTGGGAGGGGGAGGGCCCCGGTCCCCATCTTTGATGGGGTCCGTCCCACTTTAGTGGCTCAAGTCCACAGTCTGTAGGTGCTCCTAGACCCGCGGCTTCTCCTGGATGCCCAGGAGATGGCTGTGGCAAAAGGAGCATTTCGCGAATTACATCTGATGCGTCGGCTGAAGTTGTATGTCTCAGATGCAGATCTTGCCACAATCATCCATAATTTTATTACTTTGAGACTAGATTACTACAACATGCTGTAAGGGAGGCCATACCTTGGTGACGGCCCGGAGCTTGCAGCTAGTGCAGAATGCAGCAGCCCGTCTCCTGACTGACATGGGCTGGCATGAGCACATAACACCTGTGCTCCATTCTCTGCATTGGCTGCCGGTGATGTACTGGGCCCAATCCAAGGTATTGGTGCTTACCTTTAAATCCCTAAATAGCCTTGGCCCAACATACCTCAGAGACTGCTTTAACCCCCGGGTTCTGGATCGGCCCCTGCGGTCATTGGGGAGTGCCATCCTACGTGTCCCCCAAATGTCGACCATGCAGAGGGCGTTCTTGGTGGCTGCACCATGGCTGTGGAATGCCCTCCTTTTGGAGGTCCATCTTTCTGCAGACCACCCCTCTTTTTGTAGACAATGGGTATTTTCAGACGTTTCGAGATCACGCTCAACCACAGCCAATTCCCTGTGGTGGGGAATGATCCCATAACGTCTATTGGGGAACCGGAAGTTCCCCCCCAGATGTTTACCACACTCAATCCCCACCAGGAATCACATTCACCATGCGATCGGCTGAATCTGTGGGGCCGGCGCCGATCGCGTGGTGAAGGTGATTCCCAGCGGGGATGAATGGGCCCGTCACGTCTGGACGGGGATCACGGCCCAGAATCCCTGAACACCCAATGTAAGACCTGGCTGTTCCGCCTGACCTTTGGGGAAGGGGAGGGTGGGGTGGGTTGTTAGATGAGTTTAGGTGTTTTATTGTTGTACACCACCCCGAGTTGCCTGTGGCAGGAAGGGGTGGCATAAAAGCTGAGGAAATAAGTGAATAAAATAAAATAAAACTGACCAGCTCCAAACTGAACCCCACAATTCCGGATAAAAAGTCACAAATTGGACCAATTCCTAAACCAAACACCTACAAACTGAACCAAACCCAAGCCAAGCTGCTTAATAAAGTAATTTCATCAAAATCCCAATGTTTATTCTGTTCTGTGATGAACTGTGCAACAGGAAGTGTTTGCCAAGTTCTCGCAGAGGAAAGATTTTTTAAAAACCATGACTGACAAGCACCAGCAGAGACTACTGGGGGGGGGGAGGATCCATAATACAGATTTGCATTTAAATCAATGAAAACCTTAAAAAATAAATAAATAAATAAATAAAATCCCTCGGTTCATGTACAAAATGGCCAACAGACTATTATGTGCATGTGCGCCCTCTACCAAACTGCTGCCACCATTAGTATTATTTTTAATGGATTTTAAACCAAACCATAACTGGTATTTCTTGGTACAGTTCTGGTTCAGTAGATATTGATCTGTAATGACTCATTACATGTAGTTACAGATTAAGGGTGCAACCCTGTGCTGCACTTACGCTGACAGCATGCGCAGCGAGGAGCTCGGTGGAGTGCTGTTACATGAGTCAAAAAAGACCAACCCACCCCTCACTTGGAAGGGGTGCATAGAAAGAAGTGGTTGGACCCCACATTGAAAGGCGGAAGGAGAGAAAAAATAGGTCAAGGAAATAGGAAAAAATAGAAATTCCCTTCAGAAGACCAAACTCATGCAAAACACCCAGCCTAAGAAAGAAACAGGAGGAGCCGGTACTTAAAAAAAGATATGGAGCAATTGAAATACCAGGCAACTCCCCCCTTTTGTGTAACCTCCAGAGATAGGATCCTACCGCCTAGCACTGTACCCTGGTTAATAGTCTTCCCTTGACGCTTTTAGTGAAAGACCCCTCAAGATAAGGAGATACCCAGGCAACCAATTCTCTTATCCCTCCATCCAGTCTGATGTTTGCATAACTGTTCCCATCAGAATTGTGATGACCCCAAAACATTCTTCTCCCTGTCTGAAAAGATCCCATCCAATGCCCATAGCAAGCCTTTATTTCGTCCTAGCCTCCCAAGCACCCACCCAGGATGCTTCTTTCTAGTAACTGTTACACAAAAATATCCTTCTTCCCTGTCTGGAAAAACCGCATTCAGTGCCCATTGCGAGCCTTTGTCTAGTCCTAGGCTCCCGAGCACCCACCCAGGAATTTTCTTTCTAATAGCCAAATACCCATTGTATGTTTTTGTGCGGCTTTGTCCCCTCGTCCCTACAACTGAACCAGGTTTCCCATTGTAGAATGGAGTTGCTTTTGGACATGGATACACATGGGGCTCCTGTGCAAATCTGTTCCAAGGGTCTCCCAGGTCTAGGTCTGTCCCCTTCCCACTCATTGCAGAATCACTGGGACTCACCTGTCCCCTTCGCAAAGGCAAGGAAATAATCCATTTTCTACCCTCCTCGCATCCTTTCTCCCTCTCTTTTCCTCTCTCTCTCTGCTTCAAACTCAAGTCTTGGAATTTCACTCTCCTCCCTTGAAAACCTCTTTGCCGGATGCCTAATCACTCTCACTCTCTCCCCCGCTTGTCTTTGACCTTGGGCAGACTAGCCTACATTTTGTTCTCCAGAACCTGAAGTTCCCCTCAACACCACTTAATTTAACTCTAATCACCAGTTCAGACTAGGCAGCATCATTTGTTTGTGTCTTATTGTATTGTATAAATAAACATCCCCTGTTTCTTTGGAATATTCCTTGTTTTGGTCATGTCTTTTGGGAGTAGGCCAATGGGTTGTAGCATCCCATGACCTCAGACTGAATCCCTAGCATGCAGGGACCCTAGGAGACTGAAAAGACTAATTCCCTAAAATTTGAGCTTTTGTCTGGGCACTGGGACCTTCTCCATCCAGGACACCTGTGTTTACGCGTAGAGAAAGGGTCACGTGGTAATAGTGCACTCATGTTCACAGGCACACTGCGTGTTGAGATGGCTGTTTCATACAGCTTGTTGTGCTGGCAGCACGCACTTGCATCTGAGCACCAGTGCACATTAACTGTGCCCAGCATAGGCACACTTTATCCCCCCCTCCCCCCCGGCCAGGATTGCACCCTGAAAGTATTAACACGTCTCCTTTTAGAACAGGTGTTCCCCTTCTCAGAAATACTAAACAATTTTCTCTTTTTCAAGCAGGGATGTCCATGGGCACTTCTCACCTCCCAAGAGTCTCTGACTATTCCATCTAAACAGGGTCTTCAAACTCAACATGTTTCTGCCAACTTGGAGACAGTTATCTTCCTGCTCCTCTTTAGTTCTGTTGCAACCATTCGGGAAGGCTCACCGACCACAGGAATGTTTATTCAGTGCCCCTCCCTGACCCGGGCAATGTCAGTAGCAGATTCCCACCCTGAACTGACCCAGGGAGCAGGAGTTTCCCACAAGGTGTCACCTTAAATGGAACAAAGGTGTCACTTTAAAGGGAATGAGACTGTGTCTTTCTTACAATTGGAAAGTGCCAGGTACACTGCTGATGCTATATAAATGCTTAATAAAATAATAATAATAGTAACAAATACGTGAGTTTTTTCCTATTTATCTCTCTCACTTGGGAATAATGACCTTTTCAGCTACCACCCTGAAAGTCTCATTCTGTATAAATTTGAAGTGCCACGTTACTTCCTGCAGATACTTAAAGGATGTCTGTTACACACAGTCATTTACCATTGTGAGATTCTGTCTGGTGGTTTAGACATTTGGGAAGCTTGTAAATCAATATTGGCATTACAGAATGAGACCAACTGAAGAAGAAGAAGAAAAAAACCCCTAACAAAACAAAAGCCCCCACAACCCCTCCCCCCCCCACACGCACAATGGTATGCTGAAGATAGCATGCCCATTTTTATTTTCTTGCTCTTGAGACATGTTTTTATGCCATGCTAGCTCTTTGCAGTCCTGAATATAAATATTGCAATAAAGCTTCATTTCAGTAGGCAATGTAAACTAAATATTATAATAGCAAAGTGCTTTTAATTTGTCTAAACTTCAAGGGTCATTTACATATTAAATACAAGGTCATACTATTATTGTGTCTTGTTACTTTATGACAGATTCCATCAACTTTTCTGGGTGATGATTGATCTGTATTTTCTCTCTGCTGCCCTGATTGCCAGATATGTAGTTTTATTAGGATTGACCTGTCAGCTGTGAGACGTCATCTGTCTAAACCTCAGGAAAATAAAATCAAGTCATTCCCCCCACCCCCACCCCTTCCTTATGGAAACACCACTCTTACTTTATAGTACAAATGGAATTAAAGGGCCCCCTTAATCACCATCTCATTTTAGTGCCATGAAAGCAAAGATATAGCAGATTGTTATCATCAAACATCTGTAATAATGCTTGCAAGCTATATAAATTCATGGTTAGACTTAAAAAGGCCCATTCTATAATATAGGAAGACATATGCCAGTGTAAATAAATCATGGTTTATGGTGATACTCAAATCAGAAGAATATTTGATTATAAGTTCCAGACAGATATTGTTCTCTTATGACTCATTAGAGAATGTTCCAACTCCACAAACTATCAGTGGCGACATTGACAGATTATGTTGTGCTTATATTTAAGTGTAGACATTTTACAAATCCAACTCTGCTGCCTAAACAGGTGATATTTTGGGAACTATCTGAGAGAAAGTAAAGAGGAAGGCTGAAAGAGAAATGGGCCATTGGGTGGAGGTGTGTGTGTGTGTCCCTTTACACAGACACACATCCATCTTTACCCACGAAGCCGCCTCTGTTTTACCGGAGGGGTCCATGGGTGGAGGTGGGTGTGCACCGGGAACGAGCACACACAAACACCCACTTCCCATGGTGTTTACACGGGTGCACACCCAGCGCACACCCATCCACTCACCCACCGCTGGCCATGTACACGGATTGCACCCCCTCCCCCCCGCCGCACACTCACCCGAAAACCGAGCCTGTGGGGGGAGGGGGTGTCCGTGTAAAAACGGCCATGGAAGAGGACTGTAGAGAAAGAAATGAAAGAGTTGAGAATGGAATGGTCAATATTAGAGAGAATGGTAACTGACAAAGTCAGGTGGAGATGCTTCCAATAAGTTCTGTATGCCGCATGTCCTAAGGAATATTAACTAAACAAGTGCCTTTCCATCAGTGGAATTACATTGACTTGCTAGCAACTGAACTACTCTGGAGTATGTGGTTTCATGACTGTGACATGTGAAACAACGTTGGAGTTAATAACATCCCATTTCAAACAATGGATGATTTCAGACGTTAAGCGGTCCCGAGTCACCACAGTGGATTCCTAGTGGTGGTGAACCGATCAGCCACCACCCATGGTCAAAAGAAGGCCCAAAAAAGATGTGACAGGACCGGGACCATGGCAGGGAATCTGACAGACAGTTCATGGGCCAGGGCAGTGCAACAGACATGATGCCAATTCCCGGCCATGGTCAAAACACCCAAAAGGCTCCAGGGAGGGGAAGGAGGCAGACATGACCAAATAAGTGCAGGGGAAGCACCTACAGGGAATTCCCAAACAAGGGAAACGGGAAGGGAGGGGGAAGAGGGAGAAGAGTCGCAGAGGCAACACACACAGCAGGCACAGAGACAAGGAGGGCACAGTAGAACATACAGCACACACACATGCCCAGACGCACTCACACCCGCATGGTAAAGGAAAGGAACGGGGGACACAGTGGAACAGACAACACACACGACACAATGAGCACAGGGGGAGGGGGGCAGCGACAGTGAAGAAGGGGGAGGGAACTGGCCCAGGGGCTGGCCAGGACACAGGAAACGGCAACCAGAACCCCCAAAATAGCACAGGCTGCATGGGCACCACAGCTACACAGGAAGTCCCAGAACGGGGGATCCCCAAATGGCCAGGACACAGGCACAGGGGGAGGCCACACGGAACAGGGAGTGGCCCGGGAACGTCCCAGGAGGCAGACAGGCACCCCAAGTGCCAGCGAGGGTGCCATGGAGGGGATGCAGGAGAGCCGGAGCAGTGCAGGTGGTCCACAGATGCACACACACCTCCAGACGGATGCTGGAAGGCAAAGACCAGGGCCCCCAGAACTCCCTGGTCACATAGGCACCCAAGGGGGGGAGTCATGGGCACAGGAAGGAGTGACGGCAAAATGAGGCAGGGCAGCAGCAACCCGGGGAGCTGGGTGGAGGCACGGAGAGCAGGACTCAGCCACAGGAAAAGGCAGCCATGGAAGGGAACACCGGTTGCAGAGGCGTACGGGAGGGGTTGGGGGGGCCTGGAGCCACAGGCAGGGGCAGTGGAACCCCGGGAACAGGCAGCCCAGTTGCAAGGCCAGGACATCATGGAGGAAGCAGGCAGAAGCCAGTGGCAGTGGGGAGGAGGCGGGAGCTCACCGTGGTGCCACCAACTGGGGCACAGTAGGCACAGGGAGCCTCACAGCCAGCTGCATGGGGCAACAAAGAGGCCTGGGGCTGGGTGTCCCGCCAGTGGAACAAAGTGCTGCCACTGAATCATGCTCCGAAGGTAGTCCAGCACAGACATGTGATGGGGGACCAGGTAGTATGCCTCGAAGGGATCCTGAGGGGCGAGCCCGAACTGCACATCGGAATGGGGCCACACACTGTACAGCACCGCCAGCTCTGCCTCGGTGGGCTCGGACAAGCCATAGTCAGCAGCAGGGGGCCACGGAAGGTGACTGAGCTCCAACAGCCTGTGATACACTGCCCCACATGATCTTTGGTACCAATGGGCCCCGTGACCACAGCCAAAGTAGGATACGGCCAAGGCAGGGCCCCCGTCATTCAGACAGGCTGTGTAGGTGGCCAGGATGCACACAGACAGAGCAGACTCGGTCTCGGCCGCCGACCACCCCACATGCGAACACTTAATCTCTGGGACACGCCTATCAGGAAAGGGAATTAGGCCCCCGGTCTCCGCATGCAGCCGGAAGTCACGGGCACTCACCTCATAGCCAAAGTAACGCAACCCTGAGCTCAGAATCACATAGGCACCAGACAGGCTGTCAGGACGGCTCAGGAGCAATTGCACGGCTGAGGAATGCCACAGGTCACACAGGGCTATGTTCTCGTGAAAGGTCCAGCGATGGGGGGGCCCCATGGGTGCTGGGAGCCCGGTAAAAGGGCAGACAGCCATGGTCAGGGCCCCGAGGGAAACGCGGGTCTGTGATTCGCAGATTTCCCGCGGAATTCGCCTCCCCCCGTGGAATCTCCTGCCCCGCTTACCCCAGCGCAGAATTTCCAGCCTGCGCTGCGGGGACGTGGGGCAGGAGATTCCATGAGGGGAGGGGAATGAAAAAACCCTCGGGGCTTCCCCTCCCCAGCCTCCCCAGTTGCCAGGGGGGGAGGCACCCCC
>QEPC01012769.1:781471-805225 GCA_003113815.1 Sphenodon punctatus
GGTTCAGCAGGTCCAGGCCTTCAGATACTTGGGAATTCTTTTCCACAGGTCTGGTTCCTGGCAGGAACACGTTAATACTGCTCTGCGAGTTGCTCAAGCTTCTGCTCAATCAATAAATAGACTTTTTGCTAAACAAGGCAGGATGGCTGTCCTTCCAGCGCTCCAGGTTCACACTAGTAAAGCGAGGTCCCAACTTTTATATGGGGCTCCCACTCACTCCACTTTAGTGGAGAAGGTCCAATCTAGGTTCCTCCAGAAATTATTAGGAGCTCCACGAGGCACCCCTATGGCAGGTTTTCGGGCTGAGCTGGGCCAGAAACCCTGGTCCAAGACAGCCAAGGAAGCTGCCTTGAAATTGCGGCTCAAAATCCAATCAGGGCTGGGACCACTTTTGTTGAGGGCTATGTCAGAGGACCCTTTTTTCAATTGTTGGTCCCGGAAAGTGGATGCCCAATTGAGGGAGATGGGCATCTCCCCGGAATATCTCAAACACAAGCCGCCTGATGCCTGCAGGAAGGAGGTGCTTTCCAGGTATGGGGATATAGGCTGCCAATTAGAGCTTGGTAAAATAAGGTTATCACCGCATATCAGAGATTATTTGATGTATGTCCCAGATATGGGGCAGGTTGCCTTCCATCTGACTGCCCCAATCTCTGGTAGAGATCTCGATCCTGATTTGGATCTCATAAGATTTCTCATCACCTCCCCCCACCCAGCATGGAGAAATTAAAGAGGGGGAAGGGACGAAGGGAGGGATTGGGAGGAAGTCACACTGTCCCCTCCACACTTCCTTACTTTGTAAGAAAGGTAAGAAAGTTCAGTAGGCAGAACCCAGGAAAAGCCAATAGAGAACTATCAGGGACAGGAGGGGGATGAGAAGGAGGGAGAGGTAGACTCGGCAGACATTGGGGCCAATCCCAAGCCCTGCATTTCCCCCACATGTGTGCACGCACATGGTTTCCGCAAGGCACAATGTGCCCACAATGGAGGCCTGTGCAGTTTGTGCATGGGATCCACTGGTCTTGTTGGGATCAGCCCAATTGTCAGCATTCTATTTGCTAGCAGCAGTCACCATCCAATAAAATGCTGAAGTGCTGTACTGAGTCCACCTGTACTTCAGCTTCCACCCTCCCATCTAGAAAGATGGGAGGGGGAGGGGGGACTCCTTTCCAAATGGAAGGGGAGAGCTGAAGGGAAGCGGTGGACTTAGCATGAGAAATTGAGAATCAAGTTTCAGTCCTAATGTATAGTTCTCCACCATGGTCATAGTCCTTCAGCGAGGCACAGCCCTCTGGCTATCCAGGGCTCTCTAGCCAGGCACCACATCCTCTGGCCTGGCATTCCACCCTCTGGTCAGCCATTGTTCATAGCCAGGCATCCTCTTTCCTGGGCCTGGATCTGAGGCAGAGCCCTCTGCTCCTGCCTCTACCACAGCTTTCCCCTCAGTGGCAGTAACTGAGAATGGTCCTCTGCATGTTCTTGTCATATGAACACAATTAGCGGGAGATACTTGCAAAAGGGCGCTCGGAATCATGGTGGAGAATGATAGGAGTGTCTGTCTTTCAGATATCGGATCCTCTGATATTCACCTGATCAGCTACCATCAGTCCACCAAGCAGACTCCAGCTAAAGACAATCAGGTTTTCCAATGGGATGAGTGTGTCCAACACACTGGAGTCTCTCTCACCAGCAGAAGACAAAAGTTCAGAGTCCCACTTACTCAGTACATCTTAGGCTCCAATATTAAGTCTGAACGAATTCACCACTGGCAAAATTTCCCCACAGAATATTTCCCACCAGTTCATAAGTTCATGTACTCTTTCACATGCATGCAGAGATATATGTTCTTAGAATGCCCAAGATCAGCGTCTGAGAAACTCTGTTTGGAATGATCTACAGAAAATATTAACTTCAAATGTAGATTAAATGCACTTTTATTAGAAATTTAAAAATAAAACATTAAAGCTGAACTTTTATTGAATTTTGTGGCATGCCAATGTTGCAGAAAGTACAATATGCCTCTCAAAAGCACTACTTATCTACTGCTTTATACTATAGAACAAAGCCTGTTATTGTATTCAATATTTATACTCAACTTCATTCTACTATGCAATGGATTTGCTATAATTTAATTGTCACAACATAATTCACTGTAGCATTTAAGCATATAAAAGGTACATTTCTGTAGCTGTTGTGTTTGCAAACATGTACAGCTCTTATGCAAAAGGTCTTACAGAGTTAAATTACTATGCAAGGGTAAAATTAGATGTTATGGCCTGTTATCTATTTGAGAGATTTGCAAGTGAAAAGGAAGAATTCAAGTAAAAGAAAGTGCACTTCTAAATGACACATTTAAATTGTTGCCAAAAGGATAGCATTTCACACTGACTTTACCAAAGCACCGATAACTATACACAATGAGGGACAAATAATCTGGGATCATATCTTTCAGGTTTTCTTCCTATCACATTGATTCTTTTTTTAAAAATTAATAGATGTATCTTTGTAAGCACTTGTAGAATCAAGTCCCAGTATAGGTTGGAGGTAAGTCAAAGGCTTCTAGGTAGTACACTCAAGTCCAGAACCTCCAGGGTAGCCTTCTCAGAAGTTCTGTCTGTTCCAGGTGGAGCTCCAACGTCTCAATGCATGGATGAGACAATGGTGCAAGGAGGAAGGCCTTAGATTTATCAGGAACTGGGCAGCCTTCTGTGGAGGGGGGAGCCTATACAGATGGGATGGGCTCCACCTTAACATGAACGGAACCTGGCTGCTGTCACTAAAAATTAAAATGTGATAGAGCAGTTTTTATTAAACAAGAACATGGGGGGGAAAAACTTACGGGTACTGTGGCGTGCACGGTTCAGACTGTGGCATCTATGCAGGAGGATGTTAACTTAGGGGATTTAGAGTTACTTAAGACTGAGGAAGGGATAAAAATTAAGGGACTTCAGGTGAAATTTACTAGAGACAAGATAAATAACAATTCCAGGGTGCCTGATACAGTCCCCTATAATATGCACAGTAAGAAGAATAAAAAGAACACACACAAATGTCTATATGCAAATGCTAGAAACCTAAGAAGTAAGATGGGAGAATTAGAGTGTATGGCACTAAATGAAGATCTAGACATTATAGACATCACAGAGACATGGTGGAACGACGATAACCAATGGGACACTGTAATACCAGGGTACAAAATATATCGGAACGACAGAGTAGATAGAGTTGGGGTGGGGTGGTTCTATAGGTAAAAGACAACATTGAATGAAGTACAATTAAAATTTTAAAGGATGCAAACTGTTCCCTAGAATCTCTATGGATAGAAATTCCAGGTATAAAGGGGAAGAGTATCGCAGTAGGGCTATACTATTGTCCCCCTGACCAGGACAGAGAGACTGATAAAGCAATGCTAAAAGAGATTAGACAAGCTACTAAAGTCAGCAACATAATAATAATGGGTGACTTCAATTACCCCAATATTGATTAGGGGAATGTTTCCTCGGGACGGGACATGGAGGTCAATTTTCTGGATGCCGTAAATGAATGCTTCCTAGAACAGCTGGTTCTGGAACCAGCGAGAGGAAGTGCTATTCTAGATCTAATCCTGAGTAGGGCTGATGCGGCAGCAGCTGTTACCATGCCGTGATTCCATTCCACCATTTCGGAATTGCCCATGCCACACCGTGGCATTTCTGCAGATATTCCGCTAATTCCGCCGGCATTCTGCAAATTGCAGAATTGCAGAAAAATTGTTGAAACTGTCAGAAAACTGCTGTTTCGCTATTTTGTGGTGCTTGCGGAATGGCAGAAGTAGCGAAAATGTCATGTTTCCACTATTTTGCGAAGCCAGTGGAAGTAGCGGAATGAAATTAGCGGAACTGCGAAAGTAGCAGAATGAAACTAGCAGAATGAAAGCCTCTGCTATGCCGTACCACTAATTGCGGAAACGCTGTTTCCGGCACAATTTGCTACCGCTGCGACATTCCGCTACAGCCCTAATCCTGAGTGGCATGCAGGAGCTGGTGCAAGGAGTAACTATGGCAGAGCCACTAGGCAATAGCAATCATAATATTATCACATTTTACATAATTTCTTTAGGGAGAAAGATAAAAGTACAGCAGTAACATTTAACTTTAAAAAGCGAGACTATGAAAAAATGAGGAAATTAGTAACAAAGAAACTAAAAAGCCCAGTTGCAAGGGCTTACAAGTTTGCAAGAGATGTGGAGACTGTTTAAAAGCACTGTTCTGGAAGCTCAGATTATTAAATGCATCACGCAAGTTTAAAAAGGAAGCAGGAAGACCAAATGTCTTTCACTGTGGTTAAATGGAGAGGTGAAGGAGGCTATTAGAGCCAAAATGGCATCCTTTAAAAAATGGAAGGCTAGTCCCAATGAAAATAATACAAAAGAGCATAAACACTGGCAACATAAATGTAAAGTGCTAGTAAGGCAGGCCAAGAGAGATTTTGAAGGGAGGCTTGATAAAGAGGCAAAAACAAGAAAAAAAAACTTTTTCAAATACATCAGAAGCAAGAAGCTTGCTAGGGAGTCAGTTGGGCCATGAGGTGACAAGGGAGTAAAAGGGGTGCTCAGGGAGGATAAGGATAATGCAGAGAAGCTGAATGAGTTCTTTGTATCGGTCTTCACTGAGGAGGATTTGAGGGAGGTACCCACGCCGGATCCTTACTTTGTGGGCAAGGAATTTGAAGAGCTGTTACAAATCAATGTGAGGTTGGAGGATGTTCTAGGGCAAATTGACAAATTGAATACTAACAAGTCACCAGGGCCAGATGGCATTCACGTGTTTTAACAAAAAAGAGAAAAAAGTAGCGCCAAAACAAAAACTGATAACAAACAAGCAGCTACTAAAAACAAATGTGTATATTCAAATTCAACTTTAGTTATTGTGTGACCATCTGGTCCTTGCAGTCAAGTACAAACCAACAAAACATAGATTTAGAAAATAGAAACCATACAAACATACAAAAACATTTAAAACTGACATAATCAAACCAAAGCCAGAAAACTGGCTCTTAGCCCCCATCATCCTCAGAAAGAGTAGCATCACCAGGGATCAATGGCAAAAAATTGAGAGAATGGTCACTATAGACAAAGGCCTGAACTGAAAAGGTTGACATAGCCCTCAGATGGGTCATATCAGTATCTGAGAGGAAAATGCAAAGCAGCTCGGAATAGGACCTGCCAGGAAATAGGTCAATGTAGGAGGCCAGCAATTGGGCACGGGGAACATCATTCAGATGGCTTACAAACAAAATATGTGAGAGAGTCTCCATCTCAGCGAGATCAAAGGGACATAATTTTGCACTGAAGAGGGTTCTGGCATAACACTCCTCCAGCACAGTGGTGGGAAGCACGTTTAGCTGCGCCCCAAAAAGCCGAGTAAGGTCCCTCCTCGAAAGTAAAGAAGATAAATACGCCGCCATTTTGCCGGCAAGAGACATAATCAACCTATAGTGTGCCAAAGAGGCAAAAGAGCCCACTTCTGCCCAATCTTCCTGGCGAGCAATGTCCAAAATCCTAGAGTCAATCTCCCCACGTGCTTTACTGAGCAGAGTAGCCTTCAAATAGTCAGCCAAGAGCCCCCAGGAAGCTATCTGCGAAGTCAAGCTCTTCATCCAAGATGAAACAAAAGGATCCTGGGGTATGTAAGCTAGGAGCCCTAAATGGGCATTGTGGTAAAGACACAGCCATAAATAGGGAGCCACGATGTAAGATGCCCCTGCTGGGAAAGTCTGACTGCCAATGAAAAGTCCCTATGCAACCGACAAATCAAAATGAGCAGCCTTTGATCAATTGACAGACTAATCAGTGGGTCCCATAATAGGGGTCTGTCAACTGAATCAAAGGCGGCCTTCAAGTCCACAAAGGCACAAAAGAGCTTAGAAGTCGCCTGGACAAAATTCTCGGCCAGATGAAAAAGAACAAGACAGTGGTCAAGAGTCGACCTATTTGCCTGGAACCCAGCCTGCTCCCTATGCAAAACTTGGAACTCCACCAACCAATTATTCAGCCCTCAAGGTAAAGGAATATGTAAAAAAAAAAAAGGTACTGATGCCTCTGACTATTGCTCTTAATTTCTCTCCCAGGGAAAGATACCTGCTATGTCTGGGAACCTGGAAAGGTCAAGTCAGCAGGAAAACCTCTATTGGCTATGGCTCTGAGTCCTACTGTGACCAAGTATGGTCAAGTATGGTCACATCAGAGGCATCCGTATCTTTATTTTTATATACTCCTTTATCTTTGAGGAAGGGCTTTTTAGTCTGAAACGCGCCAGGTTGTCTTGGGGCGTTTTACATTTGTTTATTATTGCGAGTTGCATTGTACACGGAGTATTGGGCGATTTGATTTTCATCGTCATCCTGTTGAAATATTATGTACATGTACATGTACATGTTAAGCTGATTATTTTTCAATATACACATTTGTTTCTAGTAGCTCCTTGTTTGTTACCAGATGGCATTAACCCCAGAGTTCTGAAGGAACTCGAATATGAAATTGCAGACCTACTGTTAGTAATTTGTAACCTGTCTCTAAAATCTGCCACTGTACCCAAGGACTGGAGGGTGGCAAATGTAACCCCGATATTTAAAAAGGGATCAGAGGTGATCTTGAAAACTACAGACCAGTAAGCTTGACATAAGGTAAGGCATACCTCACTAACCTGTAGGAATTCCTTGAGGGTGTAAATAAGCATGTGGACAAAGGAGACCCAGTAGATATAGTGTACCTGGATTTTCAGAAAGCATTTGTTAAGGTCCCTCATGAGAAACTCTTGAGAAAATTAAAATGTCATGGGATAGGTGGTAGTGTCTTACTATGGACCAGAATCTGGTTGAAAGATAGGTAGGACTAAATGGTCAGTTTTCACAATGGAGAGAAGTAAAAAGTGGTGTGCCTCAGGGATCTGTATTGGGACCAATGCTATTTAATGTATACATTAATGATTTGGAAAAGGGTGTTAAGAGTGAGGTGATCAAATTTGAAGATGACACCAAGTTATTCAAGGTAGTTAAAACACGAGGAACTGCAACGGGATCTTACGACACTGGGTGCCTGGGCATCTAAATGGCAATTGCGATTTAATAGGGACAAGTGCAATGTGATGCACATAGGAAAAAATAATCCAAACTATATGTACACAATGCTGGGTACTAAGCTAGGAGTTACCACTTAGGAAAAGGATCTGGGGGTGGTTATGGACAATACAATGAAATCCAAGGCGCAGTGCGCACCAGCAGTCTGAAAAGCAAACAGAATGTTAGGAATTATTCAGAAGGGGATAGAGAATAAAACTGAGGAGGTCATAATGCCTCTATACAAATCAATGGTGCGACTGCACCTCGAATATTGTGTGAAGTTCTGGTCGCCCCATCTCAAAAAAGACATAGCTGAAGTAGAAAAGGTACAGAGCAGGGCAAAAAAATGATCAAGGACACGGAAGGGCTCGCGTATGAGGAGAGGCTTGGTAGGTTGAGGCTCTTCGGTTTGGAGGAGAGGCGACTGAGAGGAGATATGATAGAGGTTTACAAAATCATGAGTGGCGTGGAACTAATAAACAAGGAGCAATTATTTACCCTCTGAACTAGTACTAGAACTAGGGGACACTCCATGAAACTCATGGGGGGCAAGTTTAAAACAAATAAAAGAAAATATTTTTTCACTCAGCATATAATTGGGTTGTGGAATCTACTGCCAGAGGCTGTGGTAAGAGCCAGTACTATAGCTGAATTAAAAGAGGTTTGGACAAGTTTCTGAAAGATAGGCCCATTAGCAGCTATTAGCAAGACAGGATCAGGGAACATGATGGGAGCTGGGGGGAAACAACAGGGAATGGATCCCCCATCGTGACCTGTTGGGTGCTTCTCCCAAGCCACCGTGATTGACCACTTTCAGAGACAGGATGCTGGGCTAGATAGACCATTGGTCTGACCCAGTATGGCACTTCTTATGTTCTTAAGTCATTGTAGGGTGTAACCCTCTTTGTGAATGGACACAGAGGCAAAAGCCTCATGCTCAATAAGATAATGGGCACAATCCTATAGCCCACAGGTCCGGTGCTCGGGACAGAACGCATGCACTCAGGCATATGCAAGTGACACGCATGCAGCACAGCTGTGTGGGGCAAAGGCGTAGTCTGGGCCAATGTGACCCCTTGAGCCCACTAACCCTGTGGCCTGGGGGATGGAGCAGGCACAGGTCCTGTTCCAGTCCCCGGGGCCACCGGGTATTTGGGCTCAAGAGGTCATGTTGGCCCAGGTTGCACCTTTGCCCTGTGTGGCTGTGTTGTGCACATGACAGACATGCACACCTGAGCATGCATGTTCTGGCCATGTGCCGTTCATAGGGGGTGGTGTACATGGGTTATAGGATTGCGCCCAATAAGTTGATTTGAAATAGAACTTAAGAGTTCACAGCTCTCAGCTGAGCAGGTCAGGAAGCTACTAATTACCGGGACAGCATCTGCCGTATAAGCTTGAACCAGAGGACTCTGAAAAGGAGAAACAGGGAGAAGTTTAGAGATAAAGAAGTAGCATGAAGAGGTGAACAATTCATGGCATTGTCAAAAAAATTTTTTTTAAAAAAAATGAGATTGGCCAAACCTAGTGAGGCCTTTGTCTGAAAGGAGACTGAGTGCACAATACTCTGCCATTAATGTCAATGGTAAAAATTCCATTGACTTTTATGATGAAGGATTGCTCTGTGAACTTTGTGAAAGTTGCTCCTGGAACTTATGGTGGTTAGTGTTACTAAAGCTAGTCTACCCTTGCAGTAAGATGTTAGACTTGGATTTGAGACACCAGGATTTAAATCCTGTTTCAGCCATGAATTTGCACCGGGGCTGAAACAAGAATGTGTTTAATTCTTGAGAGAATATTGCAAGAATTGACAATTGTCAGCAAGATCTTGCAGACATTTCAAGAATCTTGTGAGATTCTAAAAAAAAAAAAAAAAAGTTCTGGACATGTGCAAAATGGCCACTGGGATAGTCTGTGAAAGCACCTGCTTTTTCCAAGATGTTGTGGGCCATGTTGGCACCATTTTGAAAAGGGCAGCTGATCTGCACATGCACCGAACCGTTTCCCTTTTCCAAGATGGCACCAGCATGATCTGCACCATCTAGGAAAAGGGTCGTGCATGTGCAGAATGGCCCCGAAGTTCGTTTTGCACATGTACAGAGTGTTTTTTAATTTCTTTGAGAATCTTGCAAGAACGGTGGTGAAAATGGTCGATTCTTGGCTCATTCTTGATTAGGAAAATGTCGTTGAGAGCCCCATTCTCAACATGATTTTCCTCAGTTGGTGAGATCTCATTTCAGCTCTAATTTGCATGGTCTATGGATGTCAGCAAACAAGACAATAGTCCACACCAGGAGGGTGTCTACCTGCCCATTTATTAGGTGTTCATCCCCTCCAGTCATGTGGCCACCACCCACCTGACACACATCCCCCACTCATGATGGGTCCCAGAGCCTGCTGTGCAGGCGAATGTGTGCTGAAGTGTCTGCAGTTAGGTTGCATGCAGTGCCTCTACACATACAAGTCTGCCAGCGCTATGGAGTCACAAACTAAAGGCCTAGAGCATTCTGAAGGGCAACCACTTCCTCCCTCCGTATTGTGCTAAACCTGCCATGATAAACCTGTAAGTGGAGGCTGCCTGAACTCACAAGAAATACATGCAGGGGAGCTTCCTGTTTATCAGGTTCTACACACTAAACATGGATGTGAGTTGGGGCTGTACTGACTGAACCTGAACTCGAATGGACTATCTTCTTGTTTTTTGATCCTATAGCTGAACCTCAATTCCCTATCTGTAAAATGGCAATAATAATGGCTTTCCTCACAAGGTTGTTATGAAGATGAAATAGATGAAGACTGTAATACATTTCCTTTAAATAATCTCACTTTAGCGGGGCTTGCCCTACCAGGCTACATAGAGGATTCAGCTGTTTGTAGGATTTGAATCATGACAGTCACAAACTGATAAATGTATTAATAGCATCTAATGCTAACAGATCATACAGAGTTGTTAATATTATAATGTAGGTAGAACATTATTTACATAATATTAGTGACCCATTGCAAATTGTTAATAATAGAGTACTATGACAGGACACCTGACACCATATGGTTGTTCTTTGCCAGAGGTGGGCTGTGCCACACCTGTGGCTCATGAGCCTCATGAGGATCTCAGGCAGTTCAAGTATAGCTCTTGGTCAGGGCCACTTCCAGGCCTCACACTGCCTTAGTGGTTAATCATGCTTCCAGTCTTAGGCCATTTTTAAAACAAGACACAACCACACAGGTCCACCCATCAACCACATACCCGACTGCTCTTGTGAAGGTGGTGTGGGTGGAGGCATGCTCCCATGACCTATTCAGCACCCACTCATGGCCCCTCACTGGGCACCAGAGAAAAAGGTGGAGTGCCCCGTGCAAGGGAAGGCAGAACAGTGTGTGGCGACAGGCGCCCGCACATCCCTGGACCGTTTGAACCAGGGCACCCATTCATGCCAGCAGACAGGTCCATGGCCAGAGGCCTCCCCAGTCCTGTCCACAGTCCTGCCAAGAGCTCTCTTAAAGGACACACATCAAAAATACACCACCACGTTGGCTCAAGGCAAAAAAAAGCCCCCCTCATGATGCATAAGAGAAGACCCAATGTCGTGGACAGTACATCGGACAGTGGCTTCATGCATGTTCTGCCCAGTACCCGCCTCCATTGTAGCCCAGGACTGCCAGCAGCTACAGTGTCTGCACCTACTCCTGGGCAAGAAGTGTATGCATCTTATGACTCTTGGTCAAAGGAAGGTTTTAGAATGTGGCTTTGGGGAGTGGAAACTTTGCCCACCACTGGTCTATGCCTCCTTCCATATCTTCTCATACAGATTCACAACCGAAAAATGGCTATCCTATAGAGTGCCTTTTGTTTTCATAAAGGGGCTAAATAAACAATTAATTTCCCTAAAGTTAAATCTATCAAAAAGAACTGTCTTCCTGGAACGTGAACCCTTTCCTGGATCAAACGTCAACCCTAGTTTCAATACTTGTGAAAGTCTCCACTTGACTTAACTAAGGTAAACTTCCCACAAGCCTCTTTCCTTAAGTTTACATCAGGTCTCCCAAGACTAAAATCTCTGCTACCCTATCCCAGCAGTTCCTTATATACCATTCATCCATTCACCCAAGGAAAGGGAAGCCTCCAGAGAAAAGGCAGCTGTTCTGAGTCTTGCAGAGTCAGGTGATGCTAAACATTTTCTACCCTTATCACCCTGAACATTGCATCTGTCTTCAGCAGAACTATTTGAAGATCCCTCCCATTCTTGAGTAAGTGGGGGATATGTTATCACCTTCGTACTTATGTATATTTCACTGGCATCAGCTTTTCTTTATCCTATGATCCCTGCACTATTCCCTTGGGCTCCACACTTTGAATGCTACTTTTTTATTATTCCTTTGAATAAAAAGTAACAATGATAGCAAAAGTGATAGAAAAATGAACAGCACCTTTATAAGTGATAGCATGCAATACAGGGAGAACGTGCTTACCTAGCCTGTGTCTCTTTTGTTTACCATATTTATTATTGTTTTTTCCTGACTGTATTCAATTGCTTGAAATATTAATGGGATCTTTTCAAACAGCGACCTCCCAAGTGATTATTTCCATGTATCCCTGTCCTGCATTGTCTTTAGTTCTGATTTCTTTACTTGCCTAAGGATCTCACTACCCCCAGACTAGGAAGGGCTAGAGTGGACCTTGGTTCCACTCTAATTAGGAGAAAGTCTCTGGGACTTTGAGGAAGGGGGCTGGGTTTTGCAGTCCAGCAAGTGTTTCCTAGCAATCCCCAATTGTGGTGCAAAGGATGTCCCATTTTGAGATCACTGGCTAGCACTCTGATGGGCAGGACATGCAAGAAATCTCACACAACCAGCGGACCTCAGCAGGGGTGGGAAAGAGCCTTTGGGTTCACATATTGCCCTGCAGACAGTCGAGAACCCGGCATGGTGGTCACACACAATCTGCATGCCAAACATTGGCAGGAGACAGTGTGGTGAGTCTGGGTTTCTTTCCAAGCACCCAACCACCCCTCGTGCCTAGCAGGTGGCATCACCGCCCAGATTCCATTTAATTTGCCAGCAATTCATGGTTTGAGGGCCAGCTCCCACACCACCTCCCATCACCCTTCCCCCATACACCTTCTCACCCCAAACCTCTCAACAGGAAGAGCTTATTGCACAACCTCCATCCACATGAGGCCATCCTGATCTCCATCCAAGAGAGAATGGAAGGCTGTGACTGCAGGATGTATGTGCTCAAGGAAGGCACACACTTCAGAAGGATGGGCCATTCCAGATGGGGAAGAGAGATAAAGAGAAGAGGTGGGTTCAGAACAGCTTTACATCCTGCTAGCAAATAGAATGTTCAAGATATCATCTCAGTCTGCACCTCTCCTGCTCTACCCCTCCCATTCCTGAAAAATTGCGATTTGGGGTAATTTCAGATGTGACAAGATCACAGTCAATCACCCTGAATCACAGTGGATTCAGGGTGCTGGATGTGATCCCGTGCACATCTGTTTGAGTCCTGCCAGATGTTCACCACAGTCAGTCTCTGGTGGGGCTCAAAGTTAACCACGGCTCTGAGGATGGTGCTGGCCCTATCTCCAGAACCGTGGTTAATTTGGCCACGATTCAGGATGGGGATGGGAATGGCCACGGGTGACGATGACAGTTACCCAGCCTTGTCCTGGAATCAGGTCCCAACCATGGGACAGGATCAGGTGCAGCGGCCTGTCTCTCCATGGGTGGGAAGCCGTGGGGGGTGGGGGTGGCCAAGAAGCCACACATCATGCTGCTCAGCCCCGCCGCCTTCGAGATTCGCCACAGTTATCAGGTCGGTACGTCTGATGGACGTCTGGTCTGATCATGGACCTGGATCCGAGAGGGATCCTGGTCCAGGGTTCAGCATGGTGGGCCAAAAGGCCTGTCACATCTGAAATTAACCCTGGAATCTTTCCCCACCTAGACAGCTGCCATTCCCAGACAAGCAAGAAAACTGGCTTCCTCGTTCTTCTTCATTCTCCCCCCATCAGCGCCCAGTCAGCTTGTTTCTTGTGATTTTTTTAGTTTCTTAGTGAGAAACCAGCTGATTCTCATCTTGTTCTTATTGGCAAGAACAAAACAGGAATTATGATTTTAGTAAAGAAGCACTAGAAACCAAGAATTGAGTTTCAGGCCTAGAAAGTAAGGGTGTGGTGTGTTCTTTTCATGATTACAATAATGATAATGAAAATTGTCATTTTTGTTATCGTTATTGCAATAGTAAAAAAGACAATCAAGAATAATGACAACAAAAATGAGAACGACAACGTCATTATTGTTGTTTTTATTCATGCTGTGGCAATTGGGTTTTGGAGGGAAAATATGGAGAGGGGAGGAGGAAGCAGACTTTTCAGAGCCCTAAACAGTGTTGAACTCTTGAACTGTGCCTGTGTTGCGAGGGGTGAGTAGCTCAGGAGTATCTGATGGATGTATTGCTGTCCAATGAGCAGCACAAGCAGGCCCCAGCAGCTTCATGGCACTCTGTGACTGCTCAATGCCTGCTGCCTCCCACAACCAATCAGAATTGTGGGGGAGGGCACTGCAACCCTTTCTAATGGCAATCGCAACCAATTTTCCCTGTGCCTTAAGCAAGTCCCCTAATAACTGATTGATATTATTACCTCCTTTCAAACACTTGGGAATTGGGACCTCAACTGAGCTGGAATATAAATGCAATATTCTAGAAATGAAAACTTCCCTTTTATTTAAGGCCCCTTCCCTTTGTAAAATCAGATCAACCAGATTTGCCGAGCGAAAAGTGACCTGAAGCAGCCATCGTTTCTTTGTGTTTGGTATATGTTCTATAGCCAGTATGTCACTCCTAAGTACTGTCTCCCCTAGTAGAATTCTTAGGTGTTCTGCGATATCTATTGTGATGTTCCAGAATGGAAGAACACCCGAAGGGAGTGGCAGCACTATGAATATGAGTACCTGTGGGAGATGAGTAAATCTTTTATGGTTATCAAGAAGAGCTAGCTCTTTGGGGGCAGGGTCCACTTCCACTCTCTTAATCTTTGTGTGCATCCCCTTGGCATTCTCTGATTCTATATGATGCTCCCAGGGGACCTTTATTGGTCCGGGAACATCCTGCGTAGGTTTCAATGTGATCAGCTTTTTGTCTATCCAATTTAATTTTGAGAGCATCATACGTAATGTGTGTGTGGTTATTATTAGCCAAATCCCCCAAAAGTTCCAGGCACCCATCATCTTGGGTGCTAGCTAGACTAATCCCTTCCATATCCTTATCCCGCTTGGGCTGGTTGATTGTTGGGGTAACAGTGGTCCCTTTAGTTTCCTGTTCCCCCAAAGTATCCTTAGAGTCACCCCAGGTTACCAGAATTTCAAGGTGGTTCTCTGTTACTGTAGTTGTCCCATCCTGGTGGCCTAATGGGTCCTTTTTGCCTGTAAAATAGGTCTCAATTCTTCTCTGCTTGGGCATATTTAATACTGGGGACACTGAAACTGCATTCTCACTCCTAGAACGTTTTTGATAGACCATTTCCCCAGGACACCCAGTCGCACCAATCCCCTTAATCTACGTGCCTTATTTGCAAGCCGGCAAAAGCGAAATTGAAGTCAATTGCGCAGCAAAACTCCAAACTGGCAAGTTAACAACAAATAAGTACAAATATAGAATCCACTTCCACACCTTCCAAACAAATTGTATCTTCTAGACTTAAGTCCCAGCAAAGTCTGTTACTCTTTGGATATTTGGTACTTGAGACACAGATTTATAAATCATATCCACTCTAGGGGGTTGCGTCTAGCGAGAAGTCTATAAATTTGTGAACCCTGAGGGAAAAAATGGGAGGGGACAAAACGCTATACAATTTGCACAGTTCTTCCTTAACATGAATGACCCAGCGTATCCCCTAAGCTTAGCAGCTTACTGTTCACACAAAGAACTTCAGCTCGGCTCTGTAGGGCTCCAAAGGGTGCACCTAAGGGTGTGCACCCTTGTACATGCAGCCCTTTGACACGCAGACCTTGACACGCACCTACAGTGCCGCCATAGGCTCTCCCTCTTTTATGTCAGTTGCAAGACACCGACTCCTCCCCCGAGCTCCTTCAGGCAGATGACAATCAGGTGAGTTACCGGTGCGCTCGCTTGCTTGCTCCACTCCACCCTTGCAGCTCCCTCCTGTGCCTGTGCCCCCACCTCCCTTGGGTGACTCTGTGACCTTGGGGTTCTGGGGCCCCTGGACTGTGTCTCCTGGCCTCCTCACAGTGTGTGTGGACTGTCTTCACTGCTCCTCGGCTCTGTCTTGCCTACATCCCATTTTTCACACCCTTGCCAGTGTGTGAGGTCTCTGACTGGATCCTGGACTGCTGCCAGGCCACTCCCTGGTCCGTGTGGCTTCCCCCTGTGCCTGTGCTCTGCCCCTGAGGGGTCCCCTCATTATGGGGGTGCCTGTGTAGCTGTGTGGTTGCCCATGTGGGCTATGTGGTTGTGGGGGCTGCTGTTCCCCATGTCCTGCCCTTCCCCCGGGCTGACCCCCCCACTTTCCTGACCACGGGTCCCCCTTCCTCCTCCTGTGCCTGTTGTGCCATGTGTGTTGTCCATCCCACTGTGTTCCCCTTTCCCTTCCTTTCCCATGTGGGTGTGTATGCCCCCGGGTGTGTGTTTGTGCTCTGTGTTCCACTGTGACCTCGTTGTCTCTGTGCCTGTTGTGTGTACCACCTCGGCTGCTCTTCTCCCTCCTCCCCCTCCCTTCCCATTTCCCTGGTGTGGGTGTTTCCTTTTGGCCCTTCTGGCATAGTTTTTCCTCAGTCAGCCATGTCTGGCTCCCACCCCTCCCTGGTGCCTTCTTGATGTTTTGACCACGGCCCGGAATCGTTGTCAAGTCTGTTGCGCTGCCCCAGGCCATGGGCTATTGGCCCAATTACCTGCTGTGGTCCCACTCCTGTCACATATGTTCAGGGTTTTCCTGGACCAAGGGGGGTGGTTGTTCGGCTCTCCACCAATGGGAATCCACTGTGTTCACTCGGGAGCCCGTAATGTCTGAAATCACCCAATGTTTCCCTCCCTCAAACACACTAACGGAACACACACACACACACTGCACTTCAGAGATACACATTCTTCTTTGAATGCCAAATAACTGATTGCCAGAAATTGAGTCAGCATGGAATTTTTTTGCCTACCAAATCCTTTTTTGTCTACGTAAATAAAATGGATGTTACATTTTATTATACATGTTTTAGGGCACCCATAGAGCACACCTGAAGCACTGCAACATGTAAAATAAAATGTAACACTCATTTTATCAGTGTTAGAGTGTGTGTGAAAAGGGCCCTTCTCTCATTAAATACTAAAAATACCTCAATAAATCAAAGCAAAGTGTCTGAGTTTTTTGTACAGTCATCAAAAAACCATCCACAAGAACCAAGGAAAAAACCAAGGTAGATGACAAGTAAAAAGCTATATAACCCAAAACTGAATAAACAAAAACAAAAAAAAACTACATGAAAATTTTGCTAAGCAAAAACTAAGGAAATTTACAAACAAAAAACCTCCAGTTTAAGTTACTAGTTAAGGCTTGTGATATGAATATTTTCAACCAAAAAACCTCCTATCCAAGACATTTTCAAATCCAAAACCAAAAAACTTGAGACACAAAGCAAATTAAAAACCCAAAACCTCCCATTCAAGAACATTTCCAAACCAAAAACCTCCAGCCAAACAAAAAATGTGATACATACAGCCGAAAACATCCCATCTAAGAACATTTCCAAACCAAAAAACCTCTAACCAAACAAAAAACATGAGACACAAAACAATTTAAAAATCAAAAGTTCATGAGAATTTATATGGTTTTTATGTAACATAAAGAGCTCACCACTCATGTAGCATAAAGAGTACATGGTATAGTAGTTGTCTTGTCAACCTTAATCTCCAATTTCCATGATTTTTTATTTTGGGTTGGATTTTTCTACTTTGTTTTGCTTGATGTTTTTTGGTTTTATATTTTTGGTTTTGTGTGTAGTTTTTTGTTGGGTAGTAGGTTTGGGGGTTTGTATTTCTCAAGACCAGGGCTTTTTCATTTTAAAATTGCTTTGTGCCTCAAGTTTTGTTTGGTTGGAGGTTCTTGTTTTGTAAATGTTCTTGGATGGGAGGTTTTTGGTTTTTAATTTGCTTTGTGTCTCAAGTTTTTTGTTTGATTTAAGGTTTTTGGATGTCTTGGATAGGAGATGTTTGGGTTTTTTTAATGTTCGTGTGCCTTAAATATCCACTTAAATCAGATGTTTTTTGTTGGTAAATATTTATTATTGAATGAATTTGTATAATTAATGAATGCAGAAAATATTCATTATTACTTATTCAATTATCTGGAAGGCCTTCACAAATTAATTAAGCTTCAGAACAGGTTTTTTATTTCCCCCCCAAAAAAAATAAGACATAGGAGTCACTTTCCCTATCACTTGAACATACCCATTTCTGGAATGAAATAAAGTAGATGTATAGTAGTCCCCATCAATAAACCTAGTAACCTAGGGCAAAAACCCAAAGAATAAAATCCTATTCAGTTTTGGGGAAAATATAGCATTCCCATGACAGTACAGGATTTGGATCTACAACACCCATAAAATCACAGGGTGGTCTTGAACAAGTCATTAGGGCTGATCTCAAACACTGTGGACCAGTGCTTCATAGCACACTCTGTGCATGCAGTAGAACGCACAGAGTTTGGGATTGCAGCCATTACCTCTGGGCCCCTGTTACCATTAAGTAAAATGGGAAATATAATGCTTAACCTACCTACCTGTAAAGGATGTTGTGCAGATTAATGAGACTATTTATTTATTTAGAATATGGTTTTGTCTAAATCAAGCAATGGTGCTCTCTAAAATGCAATCTAGGGTATTTTCAGATTTGACGGGGCTGATTGGCCCTGGCACGGAAACACCCCTTTGATTCCCCTCTGGGGCTACCACGTCATGGGCTAATGGTCGTGGTGGCCGATCCCAGCGGGGAATCTGGGGAGAGGGAGCGGCCGCATGGCGCAATGCGTGCCTGCACAGCTCTGCCCCCCAATGCTTCCCCAGCAGTCCGCCCTCCCAGAGACGGGCGGGCACTGTGGCCAATCCGGGCCATGGTCAGTGGCCAGACATGACATTAACATGCTCAACCATGGGGATTTCCCCATGGTTGAGAGCATCAACGTCACGTCTGGTCAGTGTTACACTGGGTGGTCACCCCCGTGAATCACGGGGTGGAATCAGATTTACCACACTTCTGGCCCTCCTCTGGGGGTGAAAATCTGGTGAAACACTGACCAGATGTTCCGAGATCATGATCTGCATATGGGAATTGAACGTGGTTGAGCGTGATCTTGTAACATCTGAAAATACCCCTAGTGTCCAGGGACTGTTTTGCTGTCTGGTTGTGTAATGGCTTACACTAGACCATAACTGGGACTCATGTGAGCACCAGTAGCTCACTGGCTATGGGAAGTACAGAATAAATTTAAAAGGGACTATATACATTGCAAAAAATTAATATTAGGTGAATAGCAGGGTCTTCAACAAGGAAGTGGTTAGGTATCCCAGCAATCTCCATGAAGTGTGTTCTTGTGAAGTTACAGAAAAGTAATTGAGGCAGGGGAGCAGAGCTATCCATAAGGGATTTTATCCAGGAAGTAGGAGGACTGAAAAAATTGAAAACACTGGAGTTGTGTGTGAGGTTTCAATCCTGGTGGCCATTTGGCAGATGAATGTTCAAGTGGACATGCAGCAAAGCAATATTACTTGGTGTTGCTAGCCAACATAGATTTGTGAATCATGGAGTCCCTAATATAATCAGCATGATTGCCAGAAGCTGCACTTCAAACATTTTGGTGTTTCATGCGGGAGCTCAGTATTCTTCTGCCAAGTAGCAGAGTGCAAAGGTGTATGTCTGAAGGGTGTAAATTTTGAATCCTCAGGTGGATCCAGCAAGTTTGACAAGTAGATTGTTTCATGTCCTGATTTTGACAGGTGGCCACAATAGGTCAGCAACGTATCCAGTGTGACAGAGAGGAAGACTGGGCAAGCTTCACACCTCAGCCAATGATAGCTGGGGAGTATGTATAGTTTCTGAGACACAGAAGTGTTGCTAAAGTGTTGCTGTCATTCTCATCATAACCAAGCCAAGTACGTGCACTTGAGACCTCGCATCTTCATGAATGTTAGACCCCTTGTCTCTCCCTCTGTTCCCCATGTCTATTTTATTACTTTGTAAAGTGCCAGGTACACTGCTGGCACTATATAAATGTTTGTTAATAATAATAATAAAGTGAAAAGCACATGAGAAAGATTTGAAGGCATTCAGAAACATGCAAGACATCAGTGGTATGAAATGATGGTAGTAAAGGGCTTTGCACACTTAACAAAGCATGATAAGCAAGTACTTCTGCCTTGATGCAATTTTTTTACCAGGAACAACAATTATTGGATTCCTTCATTTATAATGATAACAGGTTAAAGACTGATAAACATTCCTTTTTAGGAAACATAATATTTGGTGGCAAGTGCTTTATTCAATAATGTTTTTATGTTATATATCATGGATGGGCAAAGTTCCCAAGCCCAAGAGCTACATACCAACATTTTCATATTGCAGAGGCCAACAAGACACTTCACATTGATCATCAGCTTCCCCCAGTTCCAGAGATGTTAAAGCTCTGACTTCCAGGAGGTCGAGCAGAATCAATAGCAACAATACTGGCTCAGGACATTCTGGCTTTTTTCACATGGGTGCCACCCACGCATGTACACCCAGAAATCTGGGTGTTCATGTGTGGGTGCATCACATGTGAAATCCATGACGGGTGGATGTGCATGCATTCACACTCCCATGTATACGCATGAATACCCACCTCCACCAATCACCCAAGCATGGAGCAACCAGCAAAAATGCCAGTTGTTCCATGCATGGGTGATGGGTAGCAGTGGGTGTAGGTCAGTATGCGCCAGTGTCCAATCATCTAAACTTTCTGCCCACCCACTGCACATGGACCGTCACGCACACAGACCCCCTGTGCAATGGCCCATGTGAAAAGGGCCACTGTCTCTCTTCCCAGGGCCCCCAGAATTTTTTGGTGGTAGTGGAAGTGGAAATGGTGGCTTGGTTTCTCTTGCTCCTGGGTAAGCCATATGGACATTCCCACCAGGCAGTCATGTATAGTATGAGCCACAATACAGATGTCCAAGAGTTGCATGTGGCTTCTGAACTGCCACTTGCCAGCCTCTAGCCTATATACTACAATTAACCAGTGGACAACTCTGAAACAGATAGCCCCCAAATTATCCATGGTTAATATCTGCAGCTGCATTGGCAGGAGAGGCAGAATAAAAATTGAATAAAATAAAATAAATAAATAAATATTCTGGATAATTTGGCGGTTATTGGGTAATAATCCACTAAATGTCAAAGTTAACTGCCAAACTCGATTACCATGTACTGAATTGCCATTTACCGCATTACCGCGTAACTGAACTAAAAAAAGAAAAAAGGCAAATGGTAATGAAATGACAATGTGCTAAATGGTAATGCGGCAAATGGTAATGCAGTAAACTATAGTTCAGTAAAAGATAATCCATTTAATTGGATATCTGCAAGACACAAAATAGATACCATTCAGTATCCAATTGGATAGCGATACCACAGATACCGCAATATCTGTCCAGATACTGAATAGTAGCAGATACTTGTTTCAGCTCTACCTGTGGAACTCATTGTCAGAGGATGTTGAAAAGACCAGCAATACATCCATCATATACTGCTGAGCTGCTCACCACTCCCAACACCGGCACAGTTCAAGAATTCAACCATGTTAAGCCTCTGAGATGTCTGCCCCCCTCCTCCCTTCTCCACATTTTCTCTCCAAAACCAAGCTGCCACAGCACTAATAATGACAACAATAATGACATTCTCATTTTTGTTTCTCGTTATCGTTGTTATACTTTTTGTTATCATTTTCATTTTCATTTTCATGATTGTTATAGTTATCTGTATTCTTGGTTGTCGTTTTAGGTATTCTCAGTTGTTGTTTTCATTATCGTTGTCATTATTCTCAGTTGTCATTTTCATTATTGCAATAACAAAAACAAAAATGACAATTTTTGTTATCGTTTTTTTAATAATGAAAATGACATGCACACCCCTATGAGGCACCTCCTTCTGAGGTGAGGGAAGGGTGAGATGATCAGGGGATATGTGACCCATGGTCTCACCCAACGCTGTGCTACTAAGCAGGATACATGCTCTCCCTAGTTGGTGCATGAAGCGTCACCCTTTCCTCAGAACCATGACATCAGGGGTCCAGAGGACTGGAATGCAAATGGACCGGAGACACCATTTGAGTTCAGTGAGATGAGGCACTGGATAGGTTAGTTGGTGGGGTTTAGTTGTAGGTAGTTTTGTTTTGTTTTGTTTAACCTTTCCATGTTTATATCCAGACTGCCAATTTTTTGGTTAATAAAGAATTGCAGTCAGTTTAACCCAAATTCTGCATCCGTAGCCTCCTTTCAAGTGTGCTGACAATCAGGCTATTTAGGTTTAGATGTTTAAATTCTGGTTTAAGCCCCTAATGTTAGGCATCAGGATTGAAAAATCTTTTGGACTGAATTTTGATATACTATAACTCTTCTTTTTCTAGCATGCCTTTTCATGCACAGATAAAATGTAGATCAAATCTCATTCATACTTTCTTTTTATTTGAAGTATGCTGTAACGTTTTGAGTGTGCATTATTTCAAGTCATAACTATTTATTGATTTTTCACAAAGTAAAACATATATCACAAAATTTAAGTGAAATACTTTTGTGTTCTTTTGAAAATTGATATTTTTGAAGAGCCTTTCATGAATTGTCATTTTCTCTCCTTTAATGTTTTCCAAATGCTCTAAAGAAATGCTTCTTTTCTCCTATCATCTTCCATTTTTGCTTGAAAACATAACAGTAATCCAATAATTCTTCTGACACAATAAATTACACATGTCATTTCCAGCATAGCACTTGTGCTGATTATTATCAGAAAATTGTATTTACATTTCTACCAAAAACCAAAATCTAATTAAATTACTAAACCACTTTGTAACTAAGGGTATGCTCTAACTTATGTAAAGTGAGGAATTTCAGAATTATGAGCAAAAGTTTACTTTTAATTCAATGGTTTTTTAGTAATAAAGGTTCACAAAACAAGCATCATAATAAAAAGAAACAGAATTCAAATGGTAGAGACATCTCCTTCTGAGGTGAGGGAAGGGTTATTAGAGGCTTCTAGGCACAAGCAGGCACAACAGAAAGGGATAAATTCCAGCCCTGCAACTGAAAACCATTAAACCTTTAAGCAAGACCCTTCATATAACTTTTCTTTAGGCTTGTGACAGAAAATTTCATTTTACATTGTTTTCTTTGCTTTATTTTATTTATTTATATGTACTGAAGGCTAGTAAAAAAAATAATACTTAAAATCTCTAGTCAACCAAGGTGAGTTAAATTTATTAAGGACATAAAATCAACAGTTGGATGTAGAAGTATTTTAGTGTCAATGGGACCCATCCCAAGCTCTGTGCATCCCTTGTGCACTCATGCTTGCAATTTCTGCAGTTTTTTACTATTGGGTGGTCAGAGAGAGGCTGGCAGTTAGGTAGGGTCAAATGTCTAGCTATGGCCAAGGAGTGCATTCTTATGGAAGAAAGCAAGGCAAAATGTGCCCGCAATGGAGGACACATATAGAATTGAAAAGTTATTATTTGAGAAAAGTAAAACTGCTGGAAGAATGAGGAGACTATATAAAGAACTTAAATCTTTACTATATAGCAGTAAGAATACCTATCTTGAAAGGTGGAGCAAAGATCTAAAAAAGGAGTTAGGAGAACAGGAAGCTAAAATCATCTGGGACCACATGCACAGGTGCGCCTCCTCCTTAGAAATTAAAGAGGCTCAGATAAAATTGACCACAAGGTTTTACCTAAGCCCAGACAGAACAAGATATATGGTGCCAGGGGGTAGAGCGCTTTGCTGGAGAGGTTGCGGAGAATGGGGAGACTACTTGCACTGCTGGTGGTATTGCAGCAAGGTGCAGGTCTTCTGGGGCAGGGTCTGGAAAGTGATAAACCAATTAGCAGGGACTCTTATTCCCTTCAGACCTGAAATAGTTTTATTGGGTATATACCCGAAAGGGGAATCTTTAAAAGGGAAAATCCAATCCTGCAAGATGCTCTTCTTAGCCGACATTAATATAATTCTTAGACGTTGGAAAGATCAAAGTGAACTTCAGATGGAGGAATATTTACAAAGGATGATCTTTATGTTCACAATGTAGAAATTGCATGCAGGTCTACATGGAAAGGTCAATCGTTTTAAGCAAACCTGGTTACCCTTAGTGCAAGTGTTGGACAATGAATTGTCATGGGAAAAAGATATTAGAACTCTATTTGATACGCAGTTCTAAAGGACCAAAGGATGATTGGGTCTCATTGGGAATGCTAGATCGGATTCAAAGGCACCTTCGGATAAAATGTGCCATCAAACACTCTTTTGTAACACACACACAAAGTTTTTCTTTATTCTGTTAATGTTTTGTATTTTTATGACCAAAAATGTATTGTAACATGACAATATCGAGTACCAAAATTTGTTAAAACT
>QEPC01012769.1:813465-825456 GCA_003113815.1 Sphenodon punctatus
TCAATCAATCAATCAATCAATCAATCAATCAATCAATCAATCAATCAATCAATCAATCAATCAATCAACCATGGGAGCCTTTTTGGAGTTTTCCCAGGCGAGGTGGGTGGCCACCGATTTTAGATCTTTTTCCGTGGCTGCCCCTGTGCTGTGGAATTTGCTCCCGCAGGAGGCTTGGTTGTCCACCACTCTCCTGATATTTTGGCGTTTATGTAAGACCTGGCTGTTCCACCATGCCTTTGGATAGGGGGAGGGGGTGGGGTGGGGTGGGGGGAGGGAGTTTTCTTTCCCCTGAATTTGTGAATTTTTAATTATTTTAATTATTTTATTGTTTATATTGTTGTTCGCTGCCCCGGGCTGCCCTGTAGGCAGGAGGGGCAGGATAAAAATTTGATATAAATAAAATGTGTTCAGCAGCTAGCGGGGGGTGAATTTCCAAGGAGGATGGGAAAGTAGTTCTTGCCAGGTGCACAACTGTAGAGTTGAATTTCAGTGATAGAACAGATCAAATTGATTATTAATTTCAGTAGAACATTAAGATAGTCAGATAGTCACCTGTGTGTAATGGTGGGTAAAGTTTCAACCCCAAGAACCATGTACTAAAATCTTCTTATTGCTGTAAGCCACAAGGTACACACACACACACACACACACACACACACATGCACGCACGCACACACACACACACACACAAAATGGTGGAGATGGTGCTCTGCATTCATGGCAGCTGAGATTCTGAGGAGCAGCTGCAATTCAGCTGCTTAGGATTGGGTGAGATAAGGTAAGACAGAACTTTTAAGGCAGCCCAGGCCCCAGGACCAGCCGTGGCCAAGAGCCACATGTAAACTAGCCAAAAGCTGCATGTAGTTCCTGAGCCAATTTGCCCGACACTGATATAGTGCATATTCGAACTGCCACTTCTACTGGTATTCTCCAACATGATAATTAGTTTATGTAATTCCTATATGTGCACATTAGATTTTTTTAAAAAATAAGTTCTGTCAGAACTTGTTAAAAGAGTTATTTTAACCTTGTTAAAAGGTTACCTTGTTAAAAGAGTCATTTCATAAATGTGCTTTGATCATACCCCTATTAGGGATGGGCGAACATGGTTCGGAAGTTCGGAGTTAGAACCGAACTCAGTCTGTTCGGTCGACCGAACCAAACTTCAGAACTTCAGAACCGAACTCAAATTTAAAACCGAACTGAACCGAATTTCCGAACTCCGTTCTGTTCTCCCATTTCTAGTGGCAACACACACAAAAAAAACCTGGTTTCGAATGGCTGAACTTGGTTTGGAAGTTTGGATTTCATCCGAACTTGGTCTGTTCGGTCGGCTGAACCGAACTTCCAAACCGAACTCGAATTTCAAACCGAACCGAATTTCCGAACTCGAATATTAAACCAAACCGAACCGAACTAAATTTCCGAAATCCGTTCTGTTCGCCCATCCCTAACACCTATGCTTATCTAGTCTGTGATAGAAACAATTATGTGCATTTTAAGAAGAGTGATCTGCTGGAGAGAAAGAATGAGTTCAGCACAACCACCACCTGGAGTCAAGTTCCTGGGTTTTGCTTGGTAGTCTGGTGTAATGCTACAGAAGCCATTATACAAGCCATACCTGTATGACTGTCATGAAAATTTACCTGGCCCAATTATCTATTATAATTTATTAATAATATAACTGTGTATATCTGTGTATGCAAGATATAACTTTAACTTATAGGAAACTCTTGCATATTTTGTTCAACATATCAAAATCCACAAACCTGTTTGCTCTTATTTCTACATTTATTCCCACACAAGCATCTGTCCCTTCTTTTACAGTCATCCCTACTTGCTGCTTTATACCAGCTGAAAGTAATTTAACTTCTCCTAAAGGAGAGACTTAATTATTTAGTTAAGGTAAGTATAAAAGGCTATCTACTCCTGAAAATGTACTTTATTCATATGTAATGAAATAATGCCACCTTACAAAGAAAGAAAATTGGCATTTTCCACATACTAATTGCAGTAACAGATATTATGAAGGTAGAAAAAAACATATACTCAGGATATAGTAAGGATATTACTATATTACTCAGGATGTTACTCAGGATATAGTAAGGATTAAAAGAAAACCAATGATTTGTTCCATTGTTCACAAACTACTAGGATGAAGAATAGATGACAGCAACAGGTGTATATTTCCCAGTAGTGTGAGGGCACATTCCTTGAATAAATTAGTGATAGTTGAAGGATAATTTGGTAAGGTAACTTGGAGAATTTTGAGTATTTGGGATAAGATGACAGGTTGTCATATTGCCAGAGCTGACCTTAAGATTTGCGGGGCATAAGGCAAAGATAAATTGCAGACCTCTGGTGGCCCTTCCCCCTTGGGTGAAACCTCTGAGGTGCTCTGAAGGTGGTCATGTTTGGGGCCCCACTGAGAGGCAGTGGTGCCCCCACAACTTGTCCTGGTGAAAAGAGAGGCCACTTCAGGGTCCTCAGAAAAAGTGGGACCCAGGGCAGCTGCCCCAGATCCACCTGTGGTAAGACCAGCCTTGCATATTGTTTGCTATAAAGGTGGGCTGTAAAGAGGCTAGTTAATTGATTATGGGAGATTTCAATTATACTGATATTATTTTGAATTGGAATTGCAGAATTAGTAAAACACTTTGGATGTGGGCTTTTACCCCCAGTTATCTTTCAGGAAGCATTGCCATTTTTACATCAATGGAGTTGGGTGGGAGGATGGGTGTTTGACCATGGTGGATGGAGGTGTGTGGGCGTCTGTTTACACAGACACACATCTACCTCCACCCATCTCCACCCACCTCCACCTATGAAGCCTCCTCCAGTTTTCTGGAGGGCTAGGTGGGTGGAGATGAGTGTGCGATGGGTGGAGGTGAGTGTTGCACAGGAGTGCACATGCACCCCACCCATCCCGCTTGGTGTTCATATGGGCGAACACCAAGCAGACACCCATCCTCCCACCCACAGCCCGCCATTTACATGGACGCCTTCCCGCTAATACTTGCCCAAACACTGAGCCGTGTGTGTGTGTGTGTGTCTGTGTAAAGATGACCCATGTTTAGAAAGCCAATTGATTTGGGGCAGTGGTCCCCAAACATTTTGTGTACTATCAGTAAAACATGGGAGTGAACCAGGTCTGCCAATGCAGAAATGCAAAGGGATTCCTTGGGCCCACTAGCTGAGGTTGGTAGGTAGGTATCTATCCTCGATGCTACAGGTAGAAAACAGCAGTGAGGAAACAGAGAGAGGTGGAAGAGGGTCATGATGAGTTAAGATATTATTTTTTCCCTTCTACCAGATGGCTGACCTGGCTGGGTGAGAGGATGTGGGGGAGTAAATTGCTACCTCCAAAGGTCAGCACTAAATGTATTTATTTTACTTATTTATTCAATTTGTATCCCACCCCTCCTGTATCGCTCCCCCTCCCTCCTGTCTCCCTAGAACTAAGATGGGAACATGCAGGAAGAGTCCTGGACCTTCTCATAAGAACATAAGAAGCACCATGCTGCAAGGTGTCATGAAACCCCCTAAAAACAAACACGATTTTGGAAATAAAAATGAAAAAGGTAATGAAATAGCAACAATGTGCCTGCTGCACATCCCTGCCCAGATAAATAGTCATTAATGGAACTATCCTCCAAAAACGTATCCAATCCTTTTTAACCCTAGCTATGCTACTGGCCTTGACCAGATCCTTTGGCAACAAATTCCACAAGCTAATAGTGTGTTGTATGAAAAAAAATAATGCTTCCTTTTATTTGTTGTAAATCTGCTGCCAGTTAGTTTCATGGAGTGCCCCCTCATTCTAGTACAATTTTAGAGGATAAAAACAAATTGTTCCAGTCCACTTATGATTTTATAAACTTCTATCATATCCCCACTCACTCATTTCTTCTTCAAACTGAAGAGCCCTAACTATCTTCAAACAGAAGAGCTCTAACTATCAAGCTTCTCCTCATACAGAAATTGTTACAGACTCTTGATCAATTTTCCAGACACATCCTTGGGTTGTGTAACTGTGTGTTGCCTGTCACATAAGGCTATTAGCGAAAAATAGAGTGAATTCAAAAGACAGTACATCTGTGGTTCCCATTTTTCCTCCAACCTGCACCATATTTGGAGATATAAGTTATTAATTAGAGACACTCCCTTATATGGGAAAGTGCTAGGAAGATGAGAAATGGGAGATGGTCCCTGGTTACTGGGAAATGAGCTGTTTTTTTAATGGTGGAACACTGTCTGCATGTCCCTAGATAAAAGGTTTTATTTCTTTCTCATTCTTAAGTCTCTGTAATGACCCTGTAATGACCCTATGGTCATTACAAGATTTTCTCTCTAGAGTTCAATAGTGTGCAATCAGAATCCAAATCATTCATTTCAGTGGGGATTTGTCTGTGTTGGGAATGCAAAAATCAGCCCTACAAATGCCAAATAGGCATGAACAATTCGTTTTTGTTATTATGGTAATGAAAATAATTTTTTTAATTTCCCCTTTTATTATTGTAATAATAATAATAATAATAATAATAAATTAATGAAAACCAAAACAAAATTTTGTTCTTTTCAAAATAATGGGAAAAAATGAAAAAATGTATTTTTGGATATACCTTTTGTTTCTTATTGAATTCTGATGAAACGTGGAAAACATATACCCCACATTGAAGCCAATATGTACTCAAAATTTTGGAAGGATTGAATAAAGGAAACGGATTTTAGAAGCAATTTAATATTTTGATTTTAAGAAAAGCTGCGTACCCATTCATGGCTACACCTTCTTTATCTGCATCCAATTTGCACAAATACTGGTAATATTAGTCCCCTCCCCAAGGAAACTAATTCTGATAAATTTTACAAAAATTGGGTTAATGGTCTTGATGTTACAAACCATTAACATTAAATTTCATTTTTATATTCCATTCTGTTTACAAGGTATTTGGCAGGAATGTATCATACACCTTCTCTGTAATCTCTGTCAAACTACAGGACAATTTTATAAAAAGACCTGATTTTATAAGCAATTGCAGTAGTCCCCTGTTTTTTTCTACCTTCATAATATCTGTTACTGCAATTAGTATGTGGAAAATGCCAATTTTCTTTCTTTGTAAGGTGGCATTATTTCATTACATATGAATAATGTACATTTCATAAGCAATTGCAGTAGTCCCCATTATTCAGATAAATAGCAGCACATGTAGTGTCAGTCAGAGGCAGGCACCTGGCATGGCAGGGGGAGGGAGGCTGTAGGAGGGAGGATGGGTAGTGACCGAACAGATTGACAGGCACATTCACTGGCCAATTACTGCATACTTCCCACTTTAGAAGACCCAAGGGACTACTGGGGGTGGGTGGGGGGGGACACCAGGATTCTGCTGCTCTCCCTACAAAGACAGCTAGGGGGCTGTGAGGAGTTCATGAGGAACCTTGCGGCAGTGGTCGGGCAAGGCAGAGACGAGGGTGTACAGGCTATGGGGCGCAGTGTGGGGAAGGGCCACTTCAGGCTCTGGTATCAGGTGCGGTGGAGGCGCCTGGGCTTACTGTGGGGTGTACTGGTGAGCAGCCCTGTGGTAGTGGAAGTGAGAGAGGAGTTGCGGGTGATCTGGATGGTGGTGGTCAGGGACAGGAATGTCTGCTCACAGGAGATGACAAGTAGAGCAGGGGAAGGCGCTTGGGAAGGTGTGGGTCGTCATTGTCTCATTGCAGTTACAAGGAACCTAACCTTCAGCATGTGAGGATGAGTGAAGAACCTGAGGAGGCGCAAGGCAGTGAGAGGGAGCAGGCATTTGATTTGGCAGGCTGGTTAGCAGTGTTGGACAAGACAATGAAGAAGCTGGCAGGGAAAATCCACTATAGCCATGGTGCAGTTGTTTCACCCCTGCAACCCCAAACTTCTGTGGGCTCGGCACATGAGGCAGATGGAATAATGACAGGGGCTCAGGGGAGCCAGATGACACCAGAGGTGCAAAGGCCTACAGGCACAGGTATGTCTGAAGGGGGGAACAGAGGTCAATGCAGATGTGGGGCAGCAGAAGGTCAAGGGCAGGATTGCCAGGCTCCATTATTTAGTAAGGGAATGTCCAACACACAAAGATTAGGTTGGGCTGGTAGACAGGTGCCATAGCTGGAGCAAGGGACAGCAGCTAGGTAGTATAGAGCAAGCTGAAGGAACAGCAGGACAGGTATGGGGAGGAGAGCAGAGGATAAGTAAGTGCACAGTGTGTTCAGCATGCTTAGTGTGCTCAGTAAAAAAGGAGAGAGAACTTCCACTGTTGAGAGGCAGGATACCGGAAGTGTCAGCACCTATTGGTACAGATCTCTTACAGTCCACAAGAGAGAGAATTTGGAAAGGGGAGTACGTGGACTTGTTCGCGCTCCTATTTAGTGATCCCATCCCCGATCCCAATGATAAAGATGAGGTGAAGGATAAGGAGCGCTTTAAATGGCCTAAAGCAGACCATAATTGGACAAATTAGATGGCTGCTTATTCTGTGTATATGGGGGTGGTAATGCAGGTGTACCCCAAAAGAGCGGTGGAATTGGTTAAGTACCGGAAGATCATGCGAAGGGTGTACGAAACGGGGAAGCAGGGTGCATGGCTGATCTATGATGAGGGTTTTCGCCACAGAGCAGCCATCATGCCGGACATTTGGTGAGACCTGCATGCCAATGATATTTGGTTAGAATCGATGAGTGCAGCATCCAATGGAAGTAGGTCTGATAGTGGTCATGTTCTTGCAAAGGGAGGGATATCACCGGCCAATGACCCTAGTTTTCATGACGGGTGTGGTGGTATCAGTGCAGGGGGCCCATGTTGGGAATTTAGCAGATCAGGGACATGCAGTAGGTCACCCTGCAGGTTTCGGCACATGTGCACGCTGTGTGGCGTGCCACATGCGACAGCAACTGCAAAAAACTTAAAACCTTTGCGAAGTTTTGTCAGCAAAAAGGGGGGCAGGCTGCTCCGCCATGTGGTCCCCAAGGGGGGGTCTCCTGGGAAGACCCCCAACTCCGGTTAACCCTGATGCATTGGACGTTCAGAGGTTACCCTGATATGGATGTATTGGGGTATGTGTACTGAGGGGGTTTAGGGAAGCATTTAGGATTCCAGCCGAGAGTTTAATCCCAAAGACATCAAAAAGGAACTTGAAATAAATTGTGGGTATGGAACACATAGTCAGTGTCAAACTGGAAAGGAGCACAAAGAGGGCAGGATTACAGGCCCCTTTGATCACCCACCATTAATTGATCTGAACATATCCCCGTTGGGTATGGTTTCCAAGAAGGCACTTGGGGAGTATAGGCTGATTCATCATCTCTCCTATCCTAGGGGAGCCTCGGTGAATGACTCAATTCCCCATGAACTTTTTATTATTATTTATTATTAACAAACATTTATATAGCGCCAGCAGTGTACCTGGCACTTTACAAAGTAATAAAATAGACACGGTCCCTGCCCCTAGGGCTTACAATCTGAGAGACAGGAGCTGGGGGAGAGACTTAGGAAGGGGAACAGAGGGAGAGACAAGGGGTCTAACATTCATGAAGATGCGAGGTCTCAAGTGCACGTACTTGGCTTGGTTACGAACTTTGTTCAGTGCAATATTCTTCATTCGATGCAGTGGTTGGGATGGTTCGCACGTGTGGAGTGGGGCACTCCTCATGAAATACGATATTAAATCAGCTTTTAGGTTATTGCCAGTGCATCCTGAAGATTTTAAGTTCTTGCGTTTTACATTTGAGGGGATGTTTTATTTTGATAAGGCCTTGTCGATGGGTTGTTCCATTTCATGTGCGGTCTTTGAGAAATTCAGTTCAATTCTTGACTGGCTGGTCAGGAAACGGTCGGGATTGGGCCAAGTCATCCATTACATGGATAATTAATTTTTCATAGGCAGGGGAGACTCTGAGGAATGTGGATGGCTTTTAGGTTTGTTCCAGAATTTGGAAAAGGAAATGGGAGTACCATTGGCGCCTGAAAAGATGGAGGGGCCAGTGACTTGGTTGCTATATTTGGGAATCCAATTGGACATGGTTAAATCACTTTCACACTTGCCTGAGGAGAAACTGGACGCGCTGAGGACAGGAATTGACGCATGTTTGGGACAAGAAAAGTTACGGTTCGGTAGCTTCAGTCGTTGTTTGGCAGCCTTAATTTTGCTTGTAAGGTGATTGCTCCAGGGAGAGCTTTTTTTTATCAAGGCTCTATGCAAAGGTGGCCAGTAATCTGCAACCTCATTATCATATTAGGTTGACACAGGAGATGAAGGGTGACCTAGCTACCTGTTCAGTTTTCTTAGCAAAATTTTATGGGGTCAGTTTTTGGAGGTGAGAGCTATTGTTAAACTCCGACCTCCAGGTACAGTTTGATGCAGCTGGATGTATCGGTTTTGGAATTTATTTTAGAGGTCTTTGGTGTGCGGAGCATTGGCCTGAGTTGTGGGTGCAGTTGGGGCTGACAAGTGATTTGATGCTGCTAGAACTATTCCCAATAGTAGTTGTGGTTCACCTTTGGGCTCAGGAATTTGAGAACCGGACCATTTGTTTTTGGTGCAATAACATGGTTGTGGTCTATGTCATCAATTCCTTATCATCAAAGAATGTGAGGATCATGGGGCTGGTTAGAGCGTTTATGTTAAAATATCTGGAGCATAACATCCTGTTTGTAGCAAGAAATGTTCCGGGTATTGATAGATGCATTGCAGATGCCCTCTCTTGGTTCCAGATGGACCGTTTCTGTCTTTTGGCCCCAAAGGCATGCGAGGCACAAGAGACCATCCCAAAGGACCTGTGGAACCTTGGATGCTAGACCTATTGAGGGCTATGCGGGGATCAGTGACAAAGCAAATGTGGGTGGCGTATGAGCAAGTGCTTAGGGAGTTTCAAGCCTTTAGAGCAAGTAAAGGTTGAGTGTTAACTTTTCCTTTCCCTGAGGTGCAGCTAATCCAGTTTGGGTTGCAGATGCACAGCAGGGGTCTAGCTTCCGGAACCATCACAGGTAAGTTTTCCACGCTGGCATTCATGAGCGGTGTGGCAGGTTTTCCCATGGAATCGCAAGGTTTTTATGTCAAACGGATGATTGAGTGGTGGCAGAGAGAAGCTGTCAGAGCAGTGCATGAGAGGGAACCGGCTTCCATCCAAGTATTGTCATTAATTTGTAAGATGGTACCTGGAGTTTGTTTTAACAGGAGCGAGGTAGTGCTATTCAGATACGCATTTATAGTCTCATTTTGGGTTGTGTTTAGGCTTAGTGAGTTGGTAGTTGAGTCAAGGAATGTGGTAGCAGGGAGAGAACAAAAGTGGGGGATGTGTTTATTGAGGATGAGCGGGTTAAGATATGCTTACGAAGATCAAAGACGGATCAGAGAGGTGGGGGCCATACAATTGTGTTGAATAGACTTCCGGATAGTGATATTTGTCTGGTGAGAGCTTTGTGGAATTATATGAGCAGCCGCAATTTGGGCAATGGGTCATTTTTTTGTCACAAGGTAGCTTGCCCGCTAACTTGCCACCAATTTGTAGCAATGTTTAAGAAAGCGTTGAGAGCTGGGGGATATTGCCAGGCACGCACAGTTCATATTCCTTCAGGATTGGGGCAGCCAGTATGGTTGCTGCTGAGGGTTTGTCGTATGGGTACATAAAAGCATTGGGGCGTTGGAAATCAGGAGCGTTTAAGTGGTATGTTCGTCCTTTATCAGTATGATAAAGTACTGTTGATTTACTTTACTATTTGTTTTTCTGTTGTAGGGCAAACTTTTCAGAAGTCGAAGAAGCTGGTCTAGATTGTCAGGCATATCTTCATCCACTGGGTGGAAAAGGCAGCAATGAGAAGGATGCCACTCAGCTGGGATTTGGGGAGAGTGCTGATTTGATGTTAGAAGGGGAAGCAGGGGATGCTCTGGGAACAGCTGGTGCCATCTTTGCGAGCTGCCCGTCAGTGCTGGCCAGCTGACATATTAGTGCTACACTTGGGAGAGAATGATTTAACTAGAGTAGCAAGTTTAGAGTTAGTTGCTTAGATGAAGAGGGATTTATGGGAGATCAGGAGATTGTTGCCAGGGGTGGTTATTTTATGGATGCAGCTGGTGGAGAGGCAGTTTTGGAAGGGGGCTCGGTCCCCTGGAAAAATTGACAGGAGTAGGAGGAAAATTAATTGAGATAGGAATAGGTAGTTAGTTAGCCAGGGGTGGGGTACCATTAAGCACAGGGAGATTTGCTTCTTCGGGGATGATTTGTTCTGGTCTGACAAGGGTCACCTGTCAGATGGAGGAATTACCATCTATTTGAAAGTGTAACTGGTCCCCTGTGCAAGGCTATTCTTGCTTGAAGGGGTTTGTTGGGGGATGAATTAGCCATCAAATAGATGGTAATTCATATGTGGTGGGGGTCCAATTAAGGTTAATTAAATTTAAGGTGATTTAAAGTACATTTTTAGGTATTAAGAGTTAGGATAGTTTATGAGACATCTCATTATGAGATGGGGGAAATAGCGCCAGCGCAAGGGTTGGTAACGGCCAGTGTCAGGGGCTTACCCAGGAATAGGAATGTCAAGAGGCAGGGTCGCTCAGGCATTCCTACTCCTTCTCTAATAAGGTAAGTTTTATGTAGGTACTCGGGTCATCCAATACACCTTTACGGCTCAGGGGTGAGTCAGGTTGGTAAGGAAAGTTAGAAAGGGCTGGTACCTGGGTGCTATCTTGGTAAGCCATAATTATAAGGATCAGGATAGGTAGTGATGGACCCTCGTATAGATACTGGGAGACGAACCCCTCCAATCTGTTGTCGTAATTTGAATGTGAAATAAAGAGTGCAGCCTTTAAATTCCAATGAATAAGTGTCCTTTTCTCATTCTGGATGCAGCAACAATGGTACATATGTGGGTACTGAATGAGAGCAGCCAACTCTCAAAGGACAAAACATGTTATCTGGGAGACAGGAAAACTTCTGTGATGGCAGTTGCAGCTCTATTATCATGGAAATTACTGCACGCAGGAATGCACTATTTCGTTTTTATGCTGTGAGACCAGGTTCCCAATGTAGCTTTTATAATGACAGGTGTTCTCATGGGATAAAATCAGAATAGTGCATTCCTATGTGCGCTAATTCCCACGAGAATAGAGCTGGGCTTGCCATCACAGAAGTTTCCTCGCCTCCTAGGTAATGTGTGGAAGTGGCCTAAAAAGTCTCAGTTTCTTTGGAAGTTTTGGATCTACGAAATCATAGGGTTTGAGATAATCTGGTATCACATAAATTGAATTATTACACAGTTTTTGCTGGAAATTGTTACATTTGCTTTCTGTTCTTATCTATTTTTCTTTCTCACCTGCCCCTACCTGCTTCAGTTTCCCTTCCTCTCCCCACAGCTTCTGATCACAGACGAAGTATTACCACCCAAAAAAATGAAATGTAAAAATCCCTCTTTCTTATCCAAGAACAAAAGGAGCAAAGGCTAAATTTAACCACCACACAGACTCATAATGCTATTATTTATTGAAAAATCTTATACCCCACTCTCTCCAACCACAGGTGGCTCGGGGCGGCTTACAACAATAAAACTAATTAACAATAATAATTCAATTAAAATTCAATTAAAAACAAAATAATATAAAATTTCCCATTGTCCCATCTCCTCCCCCCCGCCCCCATCCTATCCCTCCCTCATCCTTTGTTCAACTCTTCAAAACAATTTCACCAATTTGTGTCACCTAAAATATAGATTTTAGAATGGGGAGAAAACTATTTTCCTGGAGAAGAAGATAAAAATGTAATTATTTGGACTAAGCTTTACCCACTATGAACATAATTTATATAAAGGTTACATTTTATAAATAAAGAGCAAATGAATGAATGACTGATAGCTGGAATAAGCGTATTATTAAGAATTGGGTAATACATCTTATTGTTATGAGTATATCAGTCGGAGCTGATATGGATAGGTATGAACCATAATTATAAGTAATTTATTTATTTATTTATTTA
>QEPC01012769.1:841336-856804 GCA_003113815.1 Sphenodon punctatus
TTACTTTTTTTGGGTCCCTGCCGGGGGTCCGTTTGACCACGCTTCCCAGGACATTCCCCCGGCTAGCCTGGGAAGCGTGGTTCAAATTGACCCCTTGTGCAGATTGACCGTGGCGAACATCTGGCGGCCGCCAAACAGATGTTCGAGACACAGTGACCACAGGTGGGTATTCACCGTGGTTCACTGTGATCTCGTAACGTCTGAAAATACCTAGAGAGAGAGACTTGGAAAGCAACTGAACAGCACAACTCTCAAGGAAGCTCTGGATCCCAGGAGGATGCAGTCAATCAATAATTTAATAATAATTTTTTGTAGATGTAGATTGATAAACAGAGGTAGATGGAAAGATAAAAAAAACTGATGCTGAAGCTGGAGCACACTACTGATGAAGGTGAAAGTTGAAACGTTTAGTTCCAGCTTCAGCATCAGCTTTTTTTATTTCCATCTACCTCTGTTTATCAATCTACATCTACAAAAAATTATATATATATATATATATATATATATATATATATATATATATATATATATATATAAATATAATTTATTTCAATATCTATTCTTTTTTGAGCATGAGTGAATTTGTAAGAACCTCAACTCCTCTCTAAAACAGGAAGGTTTTTTTGATCCTATGATATATTGAATGATGATGAGCAGAATTCTTGCTTCTCTAGACTTATTGTTTGATACAATAGCCAATTTTTGTAGTCATGAGAATCAACCTCTCTTCTTTGTCTTCTCCTTTATATTTTTAATCAATCATAATTACTTTGATATTATAGAGAAATTTGATGCAGATCTTGCAATGTGTTATATCAAATCCTAACAACAACAACAAAAAAAACTTTAAGGAATCACATCACTATCAATTCACATCAGTTCACATCAGTCTTCCACTGATATCTCTGGGCCTTACTGTAATCTTGGCCATTCTGTGGGAGACTCAGATATGAGACTGTGTTTTTCTTCACTATATATTAGCATTGTATTGAGTGAGAACTGATTACCCAGTTTGTGTTGTGTCTTTATAGGAAAGAGAATGTATGCCCCTGTATGTATGTTTCTATTTTTTTTTTTTAGTTGTTTCCTGATCTAATATCAGTGCAGTTACAGGGGAAGGATGCACAGTTAGCTTTTTAATTATTATTTTTTTGCTCAAAGTATTTTTTAAGCTCCTTTGTCCCCACACTAGGAATAAGACACAGACACAAGTCATTTGGGTAAACTGGCCGCAGCTGTTTATTAAAACCAACCACCATTCATAACCTGTTAAGAAGAATAAAACCCAATTAGAACCAATTAACAAATTATCCAATCAGGAAAAGTGTTGGTTAGAATTAGATGCCAATTAGATTGAATAAAATTTTCTATCCCCCAATTGTCAATTGCCTCCTTTATCCAATTGACCCTGAATTTTATTAGAATGCCAATTAGAATGCCAATTAACTGTTAATGGAACTTAAGCCGAGCTAAGTAGGGTGAGTAATAACAAGGGGAGTGAGAAAGTTAAAAACTTGCCTGCTGTAAACCATCTGTACCATTCGCTTAACCTCTCACACCCTGCATTCAGTCCCATAAGCCTAAACTCCTGGATTGGAGCTACCAGTCCAATCCCCCCCTTTCCACTGGACCCGGAAGGACAGACGCTGCGGATGTATACTTCCGGACCGCTTAGATCCTGCCCTTATGCACCCCATGCCTCTCCTTCCTTCCAAGAATCATCTGGGATGCCACTCCCAGATGATTCCCAGACTCACCTTGGAGGATGAACCCAATCCTCCCCAAATGCCTGTTTGGGGTGAAAACCACACCCAGTGTTTACCATATGGTACTGAACAATGACCAGGCCATGACAAAAGAAACAAGTCCCAGATCCCACCAACAGGACATCTCAGCAATGGAACAGTACAGTGAGGAAATTGAAAAAAATCCCGCAGGGGAAAAATTTCCTTCCTGATCTTACAATGAACTGGCAACTGGATTAAATCTACAGTACTAGTCCTGGGGTGGGTGGGAAGGCTTTGTCCGCATTCTGCCAGTCAACTGAGGAGCTGCGCAGTGCACCTTCTGCCCATGTGATTCCCCCCCGACCAATGAGTGCACCGCAATTTGCGCTCAAACCCAGGCTCTGCAAACGGCGATCTGAGCAGATCGCCGCTTGCACAGCCTGTAAACAACCAGTTCAGCTCCCATCTTGATGGGAACCCTTCCCCCCGACCCTGTGCCTACTTCCCCAAGTGGGGTGGACACAAAGTCCCCCCTGGTGCACAAGACGCCTAGTGGGGGGATTTTTATGTACTGGCAAGGTTTGCAGTTTTCATGCTCTTGCTGATCAGAGAGGAAAAAATCAGGTTTATTTTGCCCTGTGGGGGAAAGTAGGAGGTTGGAGAAAGGAATGCAACTTTCCTCACACAATTCCCTTTTCACCCCATGAACCATGACTACCTCAGCTCTGCATCATTCTCCTCAGTGAAGATTCAGGAAAAAGTTAAAGTACAAAAGAAAGTGACTACATCTTTGCAGAAGATGCTCATTGGAAACTTGTGTTGTAGTGAAATGTAAGCTTTTCCTTGCACAGTTACATGCTATATGAAGGTAGGAGGTGGAACCAGAGATGCTTTGGGTTTTTACAAGTCTGAAGGAGTTATTTAGGACAGGTCCTCTTTTCTCCCCAAACCATAAAGTTCAGTGAGGGAGGGATGAGAAGTGTTGGAGAAAGGTTCTTGGTTTCACCTTTTCTTATCCCTCCCAGGAGAAGAAAAACCTGATCTGTAAATTCTCCCACTTTAGAGTTGAAAATCTAAACTAGAATTTTGATAATTGTCATTTTTGTTATTATATGTTGGACAAAGCTCTGCTTAAACACCCCCTTAATTTGTTCGTTTCACTCTAGGTAATCAGCACAACTATCTTTTTGGTTTGCTGATGACATACGATTATTTGGTTACTTTAACTCTGGATTAGCATTTTTTCCCCCTTTGTAATACATTCCATTTGCTGTACTATGTGCTAGGAGACGAGGAGACGTGGTGCTATGTGAACCCGAGAAGGACTGCTATCAGTCCTTTCAGGACGCACACAGGCCTTCCTTTGGAGTGGGGGACAGAAGCAATAGCCAGACACAGATGCCAGGCAGGCAAGCAGGCAGATGGTCGGGTGTGTGTGTGTTACATTCCTTCCACCCACCCCACCCTTCCACCCAAGTCGCTGCGGTGGACTGATTTTATTTCCAGACGGACCATATTTGTCAACAATAGTCACCAAACCCAGTACCACTAAGGAGTTAAATGTTACCACACCAGAAACAAATACAGGCTTTGATAATTTTTATGGTGCTCAAACAAAGATAGGAAAGGGGGAGAAGCCTGCAAATTATTTGGGCCAAGAGTAATTAACTAATTAAGCATTGAGAAAAAATATAAAAATCTTTTGTGATTCATGTTTTCTTTCTCTGCAAGGTTTCTGGCAAGCCCTATATGCTTCCTTTTCTTTCTTGGTTTAATTAGGTAAGCCCTGGAAATTATGCTTAGTATTTGGAACTAAGAGAATGACATGTTAATTCAATGTTTGCCGTTCCATATCTGAAATAAAGCCTCATGCAAACTCAGGAACCTGACTGCAAGCCTTTAATTTATACCACCCTTCACCCAAGGTTTATTGAGGATGTATAAGCCACTCCTACAAGCTACACAATGAAGGAGGATCATTGTTAAGCAGCTCAGCCGACTGGACTTCAACTATTAGCATGACTGTTAGGGAGCTCAGAATCCTTATGCTAAAAGCGAATAAACAAAATAACGAGTATCAATGCCAGCTGCTTGAAATGTGTGTATTAGTCTCAGAAATGGGGAAAACATTTACTTTCAGACTCATTATGCTTGTCTGATTTAAATAATAACAAATACTTAGGTATTTCCACTGAAAGCCACGAGAATATATATATATTCTCGTGATGCCTAGGAACCGTTGGAGAGCCTTCACTGTAGTGGGGGATGGCCAGAGCCGGATGGAAGTCACATTTCTCCCTTTTGCAATAGAGTTTGTGTTGAGTATATATATATATATATATATATATATATATATATATATATATATTCAAGTGCACTCTAGCAGGAACAAAGCCTTCAGATGAACTCAGTTATGTTTTCAAATGACCTATACCTATAAGAGGATTAATGGAAATTACAATTGTTTTTACTGAAAGACAGCCTCAAATGCTGATATGTAATGGATGACATGTGATACATAAGCCATATACTCTTAAACCGTTTCGGACATAATATCTCCCAAGGCATAATATTCACAAATGTCTGCTTTACTTAAGAACTAGTCAGTAGCAAAATAGAGCCATGTAAGAACAGCTTTGTCCAGAAATTCCCCAAGAATATTTTCTGTCACTTTGTAAAAAGTTAAAGGAGTCCCATAATAATTAACATAAACTCCATGTTCTTTACTATTGAATGGTGCTTGTGAAAGATTATTTCATAGCCCCACAGATACCAATGCTGTAAATGATCAGTCTTTCAAGAATGCAAGCAGGCCTTCCTTGTGCGGGGGAGGGCAGCGGCAGCATCCAGACATGGAAGCTAGGCAGGCAAGCAGGTGGGTAGTTGGGTTGGGGTGGTGGTGTAAGTTCCTCCCCCCACCCACCCTTCCACCCAAGCTGCTGCTGGACTGGGGGTGGAGGACTCAGATGAAGTCCCCTGCAGCATCCCCTTTAGCTTCTTGGAGCTGCGCTGCACCATGCCACCCCCTCCGCTCACTCGCTTGCTTCTACTTTCTACCTGTTGCTCCGGTTGGATGGTGCTCCCTGTTGCCACTGTCCTGCTGCTGTTATAGTGTTTAAAGGCAGCGTGCTTCCACTGCATGAATGCACAATGGGGCTGTCACCCTGTAGGAGAAGCTGCTGCCAGAGCCGCCACCACCAGAGGAGGAGCCGCCACTGCCAGAGCCACTGCCACCTCCATAGGAGGAGCTGGTGCTGCTAAATTTGCAACCGTTTCTGCTAAAGCCCTCATTTTGAAAGTTCCAGGGTCCCCGTGTGCATGCTGTGGCCCCAGTACTTTAAAAATATGACCTTTAGCTTTAGCAGTGGCACCTCCAACTTTAGCAGCACTAGCTCCTCCTGTGGTGGCGGTAGTGGCTCTGGTGGTGGTAACTCCTACTTTGGTGGTGGTAACAGCGGTAATACTCCAGCTTTGGGGTGAGGGGGGCAGCAGCAACAGCAGTCAAACAGGGATCCAAATGGGTGGGCAGACAGGCAAGAAGGCGGGTGGTCGGGTGTGTGGATGGCGTAGGTTCCTCCCCACTCCCCTTCCACCCAAGCTGCTGTTAGGGGAGCGACTTGGCAGAGTTTTTATTGTGAAGTCTCCTGTGGATTCCCCTTTTCCTTCCTGGGGCTGCACCAGCAATTCTGTCCCCCACCGCTTCTCTCTGCAACAACCATAGCACAGTCGGCACACAGTCCATGTGTGGCATCAAGCCCAGTGCCATTGGGGAAAATGGCATTTTCACAGGCGTGTAATTTTAAAACCAGGCAGCGAAACAGCCTGAACTTCCTCCCAGCGGAAACAAGACATGGAGACTGATGTTTTACAAACAAATATCCCCTGAGTAAAGCCTCCAGCAATTAAGCTAGATCCAGCAAAAGAAAACAGTCCCCAACCCAGAATGAGGGACCTGAAAATTCCAATGCAAAGCAATGGAATTCCAATGCTTCTTAACTTATGGAGTGATTTTTGCCGCTCTATAACACACTGGGGTACTTTGTCAAATATTAAAATATATATTCAGTGTTACTACAACATGTAAAGCTTTGTGGTCTCTTAACATAGACAGATTGTCCTGACTGCGGTTGGAATGTGGTATTCCGGAGATAAATTAGGATTGTGATAAGGTAATTCACCATACAGAGATTTCTCTTCTAAACATAAAATAAAATTTCAGTCCTCTTGATAATTATAAATTCCACATGCAAAGTGATGCCAGTTTATAAGCCAGAAGTCAAAAAGCCTTGCCCTGATGAATAAAATTACTTCCAGTGCTGGATCAGCATTTTACTTCTAACTGCAAAACTGTGGAGAAAAAAGATGCACTTATTCAGCATCTCTGACTTTTCTCTCCAGTAATACCTGTGTATGATATTGAATAATATTTCTGTTTTCCTTTGTGGTGTGGGACATAATTAAATTACTTTCTTGCAGTGACAGCAGCAAAAATAGATTTATTCAAATACCAGTACAGTTGTCTCACCTACAAAACACGGCAAGTTATAAATAATAGTTCTTATTCAAACTGAAACCTAAACTTTGCTAGAAGTGGGGGAAATTTGGTTGCATCTTTGGAAAGCTGGCTCCCAAAATATTTCAATATGTTCCTGTCACATGCTTCTATAATGTGGCATATGGTATGACTTTGTACAACATAAAAATCAGAACTACTGTAGCATTTACAAGCCTGCTGTTGGCGTTCCAGAAACAGCTTTCAGAGAGAATATCTAAAATGTTGCCTGGATTTAGTTCATTTCAGCTTCAAAGTTCAACTTTTATGAGATGGCTAGCTGAAAGTTTACAGTACTTTTATAATGGATTCAGAGGGAAGGGCAAAAAAAGATGTCCATGATGTCAAAATGCTTGATTTGAAAGCTCCTGCCTATTTCACAAAAACAAAAATCGGTAAAGCTGAAAAGCAGGTTAGAGAGTCATAGAGCTGGAAGGGATCCCAAGAGTCATTTATTGCAGCCCTTTAAATTGATGTAGGATTTAAACGCAAACTGCCCCAACAGAAAAGGCCACTAAAAGAAAAATAGAGCCTATAAAAAAATCTGCCACAAGAGATCAGCAGTGACCAAAGCACCCCGATCATTGTTAATCTAATAACTCATGAAAAGCCAAGAATGGAGACACTTCATTAAGTTAAACTCTGGGATCTTCTGCCATATGACAATATTGGGATACATAAAAAATGTGTCTGGGTTAGGCAACTGATTTGCATCCACTACATTTTATGCTGACCTGTATTGTTCATTGTTCCCTTGCGTTTACCCTGTCTTTTGATTGCATGCATCTATTTTCTCTTCTCTCATACCTTCATTGTAGACATCAGAATGAATGCAGGGACCCAGAGTTTAAGGGACATGGTATGGCCAGGTTCCAGGGGGTATTGGTATTCGGGATAATCTAGCAGGGAGGCATATTTCACTATAAGCACTCCTTTCCAAACATCATTGTTTCACTTAGTTTTGAAATGTCTGGATATTTCTGCATTTGGGGGTTAAGGCAGGTAAAGCCTATGATCTGACACTACTGCTGCTGAAAGGAAGGTTGGTGGCTAACAACGATTAATTACCTTATTCATGATGAGGCAGTCGATCTCATTTGCATTACAGAGTCCTGGCTGACTGAAGCATCTGGACCAATTTTGTCCTAGATGGTGTCAGACGGGTACTCGGTGTAGCATCAGTCTAGGATCCAAGGGCAGGGGGGTAGAGTGCTGGAATCTGTAAAGACATCTTTACCTTTCAGAGGAATCTGGTGCCTGACTCATCCAATATGGAGTGTGTCTGACTTGCATTGGATTTGGCTGGGGATAAACTAAGTATTTTGCTGGTGTGCTGACCACCCCACTGCATAGCTGACTCCATGATTGCTCTAGACGAACTGGTCTTGGATATGGTGTTGTAATCTCCTAGACTTATTGTCTTGGGGGATTTCAACATGCACGCTGAGGCCAGCCTTTTAGGAACAGAGCAGGAGTTCATGGCCACCATGGCCACCATGACAACAATAGACCTATCCCAGATAACCCAACACATGAGGCATGGCACACGTTGGATTCAATGTTTTTCACCAGCCTTGAAACAGGGGCTCAGATTATTGGGGGTGCTGTTATGACATAATTGTTATGGATGGATCATTACCTTCTGAAGGCACAAATCCTCACTCTTTTATGCCCTTATCGGGGTGGTGAACCCATTAGGATGGTCTTCCCTCAAAGACATATGAATCCAATTGGTTTCCAGAACTCTCTAGGTGGTATACCTACAGACCTTGATGGCTTATGGAATGACATCTTGACCATCAAGTTACACTGTTGCTCCCAGATGTCCTCTCCCACTGCTGAGGTAGCACAGGTCTCACATATTGTGCTTTTTTAAAACTTAGGGTGCAGTCACAGCACAGCTAAATTCTGCCATGGTTCAGGGAGCACCCTGATCCTGCCTGTGGTAACATCTGAGGGTTGGGATCAAACGTGACAGCATAACCAGTGGCAACATGGAGTAAATTTTATTTTAAGAATTTTAGTTTCTGGATATTCTTTTACTTGTTTTTCTCCCTCCTCAGTGTCAAATCAGATAAGTGAAAGGGGGGGAGAGGGGAGAGGGAAAGGGGAAAATAAAACCCTAAAATTATGTCAAATTATAACAAACTAGCTGTTCCTATTATAAAATCTTTGGAACAAAATTGACTAATTTATCATCCACCCTGAACAATTACTTTTAAAAAAAGAAATTGCCTGCCTCACCTACAGTAAAGCAGGAAAAGAGAAAGGCCTTAAAATATTTTTTTCTTTAATAGACAGAAAATAAAGTCCACCAATTCCATGACTAATGTATGACACATAGCAGAAAAAGGAGGAGAAATTGGGAAGAGGCAGATAAAATGTACATGGTTTGTACTAAAAGCAGCCAACCTTGGAAGATAATTAAATATTCTTCTTTTGTGACACAGAAGAAAAACAGTACAGCCCTTGTTTTGGAAACATAATTGAGTTTGATCGCAAATTCAAAAACTTTTTTATTTTTTATTTTTTTGTGTTGTAAGCCACCTCGAGCTGCTGTGGCAGGAGAGTTACGGGATATAAATTAAAAATGGATGGAAATGGATGGATGGAAAAACTCTCTCATAAATGTTAGGCCACATTCATGGAACATAGGGTGACAATAGACGTGTGGCTTCCACATCCACTCTCCTGTCTGGGCAAATGTAGAATATGGTTGCCACTAACCGTAGGGCCAGGTTAGGGCACATACACATGTGCCCTACCGCGGGGGATGGGGCCACAAACTGATGCGCTGGCCTACTATGTCCCACTTTGGCCCACCTGAGCAGCACTTGACTTGGGCTGTAGACTTGGGAACATCTAAGGGACCAGTTCTGGGCCAATTACCTACCCAGATCAGGGCAGTAGCAGGCCCACATCTGTCGGCCCAGAAATAGATGTCCGGGGGAGTCTCTGACCCTGGTGGACCATAGCGGGCCATAGCAGCCCAGTGTCATGTCTCCCGTTGTTGCCACATGGGAAGACATTAGATAAGTAGATCAAAGGATGTAACCTCTGACTGTTGGGAGCTGGGAGTAAACAGTAAGGAATGGATTACTCCATTATCACCTGATGCGCACTTCTCCGAAGTAACAGACAATGATCTGTCTCCTGTAAGACACAGTACAGTAGGCTCGATGGCAATACCTATATCCTAATGTTCTTAATCTTATTAAATGTGCCCCAAACAGTGTTCTCCAAGGGTACTGCAGCTCTGTGAAAGGCATGTGAGGCATTGTCTTGCACTGGGGAAAAACTGGTTATGCAGATAGGAGAAGCTATGTAGCCCTGGAGAAATATTACATAGGCTTTGTTTTCCCATGTGGCTCCAGTATTTTATAACTGTAGTCTTAATTTTCACATATGGAAATCTGCAATATAGAAGTTAGGAAAACAGCACATAGCTTTGTGATTTAGCACCAGCAGTTCAACATTTCCTGAATGAAAATGCTATTTCTAGACACAAAGAACAACATCTGAGGCAGCACTTCTAGAAATGATAATCAGTCTGATGAGAGAAATAGTCTCATCCCTGCAGACATAATGGGTTATATTATCTAAGCTTTCTGTTAGTTTCTTGTTGTGAATAGGAAAATATCTTGCATTAATAATAGTAATGAATTTGACGTATTAGCAGATAAAATGTATAAAGGCTGATTCATATTTACTTTGCATGACATTTATTTCTAAGCTTTTCAGTGTATACAAAAGAATTGTGGGATATAACATGGATGCCCAATGTCCTAGCTTTTATGAACATATCAATCATTCCACATGTAATGAAGTTAGAAGCATTATAAAGTAGGGGCATGAATTTCATGTATGTTTTCTGTTTAACTGAAATGAAATTTTATTTACGGTAAACAGAAAACATAAATGAAATGAAAAAAATAAAATAGTTTTGTTTATGTTTTTCCTGACAGTGGGTGATTTCAGACATGACGGGTGGCCGCTTTCACCACGGGCTGTGGGGTGGTTCGGGCCATGGCCGGGGGTGAAGGGGCACACCAACAGATGTATGCCCCATTGCCCCCAGCCATGGGGACCTCCAAACCATGACCCGTTGTGAAAGCGGCCGCCCATCATGTCTAAAGCAGCACCCCTCCGGAGGGGGCAGGGCTGCGTGGTGCAGCGTGCTGCCACATGCCCCACTCCCTGTGTTCCTCAGAGGCCCTCCCCCCTCCCTATGGGCAGTGGCCAATCTGGCCGCTGCCACAACCACAGGCAGGGGTGAATTCCATTAACAGCGGTGAATGCTAAGTAAACAGAAGTTATTTTCCATTCACCACGGCCGTGGTGGTCTTTAACCACACTTCTCGACCTCCTCGCGTCTGGAGGTCAGAAGCATGGTGAATGAAAACACAGGCAACATTTGACTGTGGTGAACATCTGGCAGCGAGCAAACAGACGTTTACCACAGTCAAACGCGGCCCGTGTTTGACTGTGGTTCAGGCGGGGTGAATATCAGACTCATAACGTCTGAAATCCCCCAGTGTCTTCAGTGAAGCTATGTCATGAAAAACGAAGAGTGTATCAATTCAAGCCAGGGGGGAGGGGAAAATGGAGGGAATGTGGAGAGCATGATTGACATCTCTCTGGCCAATTCAGATCACTAAGACATCATGTTAACCACATATAATTGGGTCTAAAACAGTTGAGTTGGAGCGCTGTATTGCTAATACGTGGTGTTTCCCTCTTGAAGAACTCTGGCTGAAGATGTGAGAGGTTGCAGAGAGCTGTGGTGGTGTGGGAAAGAGATTCCATGTTGAAAGCTGGTTTTCTGTAAGTTTGTTGGTAAAAGCAGAGCCCTGTCCAGGCCTTAGGACTAGTGTTGAAACTTGGTCCTCAGAAAACCTCAGGATTCACCAAGGATTCAGGTCTTTGGGATGGAATTTCTGGGTTCTGAAGTTCCGAGGACCAAGGCCATTCCCTGGAAAAATTCTGAAAACTCCATAAGCCTCCATTGAATACTGGCACTACTGCTTGTGTGACTGGAGTTGAGCTTCTGGAAATGAAACCTGCCACATTCTCTCTCTCTTATGCCTGCCAGTCACTTCTCTAATGGATGGGGGTTACTTAAGTGTTAGAGTCATTGATGAGAATGCCAGCAAATTCTGTCCACCTTAATGAGAAAGACACAGGGATCCATGCTCACAGAGGGAGTCACCTAATGAATGGGACACTTAATAGTTCACAGAAACAGTTTGGGGATGGGAAAGCATCAGAGAGCCAACTTAAAACCGCTATTTTGGCAAATTGAAGCCATTCAAACAAATGCCAATTGAAATAAATGGAATAATTTTGCCCATTGAAATTAACAGAAAATTGAATTTTAAACTTACATGAAATAAAAACAAAACAGAAAAAATTAAAACATAAATTCAATGAAAACAAAAATGTTCACTCCCTCACATCCCTATTTTAAGGTATTATTTGGGGGAGGGGGAGTCTTTCACAGAAATATAGTATTTTAAAATAAGGAATTCATGTGAATCCTAATGATATAATTCTTAATCTGCTTCATGCCAGTGCTAGCCTTTTATGATGATGCAAGTCCCATTCATTTCCAATGAGACTTGTGTCAGTGGTAAGTGTTATCACCAGTCTGAAGCGAGTGAAGCACTTAATGTTTTTAAGTTTGCCAATGTAAAACTGAATGCCTATTGGCAGAAGTCATGCTCATCATTCAAACTGCATTGTGATGGCTTCTCTGCTCATTGAATTATCTGCTTCTGTTTTAATGTCATATATTTAAACCTTGGTATTGTTTACCAGTATTTAAAATGACACAGACATCAAGACCAACTTTAATAGCTGTTTAAGGACTGTTAGGTTATGAAAGGGCAGTGTTACCCTAGATAAGGAGAATGGTACCTTTTTGATGAGATGCTCAAATACAGGTGTGTAATGATCCTAAGTGCCCACAGGGTTAGGCCTGTAGAGACTGGGTCACTGTAGTGATGCGAACTATAGGCAGTTAGCTGGGTTTACATTGGACTGTTAGGACTTAAGAATAAAGCAGTGTGTTACACATTGAGTATTAATAAACATGATATTGACCCAGTAGAGCCCACTTTGGCCTGGCTGAGCCAGCGTCATGGTGGTACATGTGTCAGTCACCCAGCTGAGACAGAGTGGGTGGGAACATGTGGAAATGCCTGTTCCAAGCTCCATCCTGGCCCAGTGTCGGTGGTCGCCATGGCAGCCAGCCATGGTGTCCTGTCATGGAGGGGGGACTGGGTTCCAACTTCAGGGCAGAGGTGAATCCAGATGGTTGTGTTGAACTTCCCGCTCCTGCTCCCACCAGGACAGGTTGTGCAGATGTCGTTTCTCACCACCAGTGCTGTCCTACTGGAAGGTAGCCCTCCCCACCCCTGGGCAGAATGACAGTGGGACAGTCATGTATGTAAGCACCCATACAGTTTGTGATAGTTTAAACATAAAAAAACATTTAAAACAATACAAATGAGCCATATACATTTTTTAATTAAAACCCTTTCCATCGCTCCACCCAAAGCCTAGTTCTGCTTGCCAATATCCTAGTGAAAAAAGATCTTGCATTGTCTTGTGGAGATGCTTAGGCTTCCGTAAACCTCCATGGGATGGAAGTTCCCAGAATTTCTAGAGTATGGATATTTTTATATATGTTTAAGTTTGCTGATGTAAAACTGAATGCCTATTGGCAGAGGTTATACTTACTATCTAGGGCATTTTCAAACAAGACACTCTCCACCCATTACCCACCCATCATCCACTAACTATACATGTTGCAGGACTTCAGTGTTGCTCTATGGGTGCCCTGTAACATGTATAGTGGGTGGGTAGTGGGTGGAGAGTGTCTTGTGTGAAAATTCCCTCAGACTGTCCACTGAAGCATCAGCTTCTGTTTTAATGCCACATAAACCTTGACCACCACCCCCGGTATATAGATAGATATAGATATACTTACCCTATATATATTTTTAGATATTTACTCTACTCTGTATTTCCCTCCATGCAGCCTGAGGCTTAGACAAATTCTAGTACTGAATTTTTTAAAGTATTACTGCATTTATATTTTTCTATTTAAATATGAATATTTATTATACTTATTTATTAAAATGTATATCCTGGCCTTTCCCTAAGGCTCAAGTTAGATTACAATACAAAAACCTGCAGGATCAACAGGCAGCCCAGCCCCTGTATCATCTGGGCAAAGAATTGTTGGTGTGGGCTGCATGCGGAAGGGGGTTCCTGTCCCTGGTTGGAGGAGTGAAGATTGGTCGAGCACGGAGAGGAATAGTGATGGTGATGTGCACCTTCCCCCTCTTGAGATCTTGTGTAATGGGGTGTGGACTATTGCCCCAGAGACAGAACAACGGTGGGAGCAGGGAGTGATTCCTGGAGACTGGAGAGGCTTATCACCACATCTGTGCTCGATAAGGGGGCAGAGGCGAGGACTGGACAGCGTGAGCCCCAAGCCGCTAGCATTAAAGCCGGCGTCCCAGCTGTTGGCTGTGCCAGTGGCATGTGCCGAAGGGGCACGGCCAAAGGAGTGTACCCTTTGACTGTGCCCTTTGGCTGGGACCGGCGGCCGGGGCCAGGAAGGTTGGTTCACATCATTGATGTTTGGTGGCGACAGGAGTTAAAGCGTTGAGGAATGCAAGCATTAGATGAGGGTTTTTTATTTATTTGTTTCTCATCTGATATTATGTGGGGGTATTAGCTGTTATTGAGAAAGTTTTGAAGGGGAGGAACTAATGTTGTGCTGGGGATTTGTTGCTATGATTAAGTAAAGGGAGATTTTTGTGTTATGAAATTTATTATATGGGGGCCTGCATTGTATTGTTGTATTTAGAGACAGGATTTTTTATTTATTTATTGTGGTGTTGGCTTTTGCCATAGCCAAAGAACAACTTACAACACAAAATGCATATGTGTTAGGGAATACGGGACCAACCAAACGTACTCCAGTCGCAAGGGCAAGATGGTACTGGAAAATGATCCCTCAGGGTCTTATATAGGCTCTGGGTATAAGCTACAAGAGCTAACCCTTGCCAAAGCTCATCACAGGGATTCACGCACCGAACAAGGCCCACTCTGAGTCTGTACTCACACACGTATACAGGGCTATGGTGGGGAGGTGAAGGATCAGTGGTGGTTCAGGGGGAAAGGACCCCACGGGACCCAACGGAGAGAGGGACCAGGAGGGGTTAGGGCTTTCACTCAGGTTTACAAGGAAGGGGCAAATCACAAGGAAGGGAAGGCTCAGTCCTTACTCCACGCACACACGCCTACTCTCACAGTCACCCAAGCACTCACCTTGCACACTCCACGCTCTCCACACACTTCACTTTTCCTGCACACGTCCACAATCTCTGCTCCACTCCAAGCTAGGGGCCAGTCTCACGGCACAAGTCCGATCACCAGCGCTGAGCCAAGCGTCTACCGCAGCTTATAAGGAAGCCTAATGGGAGAGTGCCTGCAGGCGTGCTGAACGGCGAGGGCGCACTTCCGGGTTCGAGGAGCGCATGCGCCCGCTATCAGCGCTTCCAGGGCTTCCCAGGGGCGTCGCACCGCTGCGTCTTGGCCTGCCCCCTCCTGACGTCGGAGTGGGCGTGGCCTCTGCAGCACGTCGCTGCCTCCGTGGCTGTCGGCCCGGCCTAACACGGCCGTGCAGGTGCCTCCACCCCCTTCTTCCCCCTAGGGTCCTGACAATATGCCAAAAAGGATAAAATAACATAACATATCCGCTATGTATACACACATATAAATATAACATGCAAATTAAATATAAATATAGGGGCATCCATTCCCCCTTACAAATGGGCATGCCGATCCTATATGCCGTATGCAATTACTAGAGCCAGGAGTTTCAGAATCGTAGCCGAGAAATAGTTCATCTATCGCTACCCGGCACTACATTATTAGTAGAGGTGGGACCCCGGGCCCATTACCGGCTACCGGATTTACCGGTTCTCTAAGAAACAGATTCCCGGATTAAATCCGGTATGCCGGTACCGGATTTATTTCATTGATTTCAATGGGGCGCTGTGTCCCCATTGAAATCAATGAATTCCTTCCCCCTCCCCCTCCCAGGCTACGTGGGTGGAAGGGGGGACACCCCCCAACCACCCTGCCCAGCCTGGATTTTTGTTTAAAAAAAGA
>QEPC01012769.1:856904-870076 GCA_003113815.1 Sphenodon punctatus
GGACGCCGCGGCCGCTGGTGCTGGGGGGTGGGCTCGCCTCAGTCTTTTTTTAAACAAAAATCCAGGCTGGGCAGGGTGGGTGGGGGGTGTCCCCCCTTCCACCCGCGCAGCCTGGACTCAGGGAGGTTTGTTTTTTTTAACTTTTTAAGGCTTTAAGTTTTTACATTGCAGCCATTTTTAAATGGCTGCAATGTAAAAAAATCCGGTACCCGGAATCCGGGACCGGATTACCGGGTCGAATCTGATAATGCCGGTACGCCCGGTACCGGCATTATCGGATACCGGATTTACCGGTTTTCCAGCCCCTAATTATTAGTCTTCTAAAGTTCACAACCAAAAACAGCTGGCTCAATTCATGGCCGCTTACTTATATTTCAGCTTGCCTTCCCACTCGCCACTCGGAAACAAGTTTTATTATCAGAAAGAGCAGTCGCCCATTGATAGAAGTGCCTCCAAGTTTGAGCCACAGGCGCTCCCTATCAATAGAGTCGAAAGCAGCCCGCAGATCCACAAAGCAACAGTAAAGGACAGAAGGCTTTACTAAAGCCCGAGCATACTTGGTGAACAGAAGTTTAAGCACAAATGCATGGTCTATTGTTGACTGGCCAGGTCTAAAACCAGTCTGCTCTGGGTGAATAACACCAATCGCATCAAGCCATGTCATAAACTTGCCTAAAAGGAACTTGGCATAAAGTTTCCCGATTATGGATAGTAAACTGATGGGCCTAGAGTTCGCAGAGTCCAAAGGGTCCCCTCTCTTAAAGATGGGTACCACAATACTTTGAAGCCAGTACTTGGGAATCTTACCCGAAGAGTTAATTGTCAAAAAAAGCGGTGCAAGTAGCCCCACCCACCAGTCTGGGCTATGCCTTAGCAGTTCTGGTGGGATAAAGTTGCTGCCTGGAGCCTTACCCTCTTTGAGTGAGCCAATCAACTCCTGTATTTTCTCTACTGTGACTGGCGGCCACTCCTGGAACCTGTTCTCTCGTTGGATCTCTATTATAGAACTGGGTGAATTTGACCAGGAGAACAGGGCTGTAAAGTGGAGCTTCCACTTAGTTAATGGAGGAGACAATTTCTGTTTTGGATCTTTGTTACCCGGAGCTCCAGCTATCAGTGCCCAGAATTTCCTGCCATCCTTGGTCAAGGCTGCCTGGTTCAAAAGAGACCATTTAGATTCATAGAGGTCTAATTTTTTCTTCCGCAATAGCTACTTATACATTTTCCTTTCTATACTAGCCACACATCTATTTACTTTAGACTGGAGCCGTTTCATCAACCTAGTCGCCCTCCGCAAGACCTTCCTTGCTTTAACACAGGTGGCATCAAACCACACCTCTTGAGGCGTACAGGGGGCCCTTTCCAATGGATTATGGGACAACAGCTGCATGAAGAATTCCATCAGGGACTCGAAGGCTTCCACAACCTGCTTAGGGGGCCCCAAGACTTGTTCCCTTAACTCCCCGACCCTCTCCGAATCCATGAACTCCCAGCAGTCACTTAACACTGCCAGGGACCATTTTTTCCGAATCAGCCCCTGTGTCACTTGCCCTAGTGCCAGGTCACCCAAAAGGGGTCCGAGGCCTCCCTCATCCAAGAGGAAGCCACTAATCCTAAGTGCCAGGGGGGAATGCTCTGTCTCTACGGAGGCAAGGATTCTAAGCTCGAGTCCATCCATCACAAAACATTCTTGTGTCAGAATATAATCTATTACACTAACACCGATTGTTGAGAAGAAGGTGAAATCACCCTCAATGTCCCCCGGTAACAGCCCGTGTATTGTTGTATTGAAATTGGTTGTGTGTGGGCTCTTATATTATGTCATTGTATGGGTGGATTGTATTAGACAATGTTTAGTTCATAAAGAACGCCTTCCCTTGGTGAGAGCAAGTGGTACGGAGTGGATGGTTCCCCCCTGGTGGCAGCAGGGTGGGTTTGGAAAAGTAAAGGATAGTTATATAGGTTATTAGAAGATGGGAATGATGTGTTGGTTTGGGTTGGTCCTCCCCCCTGGTGGCAGCAGGTGGGGCGGAGTGAGGAGGGAATGAGGAAGTTGAGGATTAATTTGTATTATCTAGTGAGTGGATGGATTATTCATTGTCTAAACTGTAAGAGTTATTGTTATTGAACTGTTGGTCCATGTTGGACTTATTTTTTTTCTTCTTTCTTTTTGTGTATTATTATGTTGGAAGGCACTTTGAGCTGCCAAAGGCATGAGAGTGCGAGGTATAAATAAACAATGAAAAATGAAAAAAAAGAAAAGAAATATAAAGTACATTAAAACATTCCAACGCCGCCTGCCCTCACCTCACCACTTTCTGTTCCTGCCTACCAAATGCTTAGCTGAAAAGAAAGATCGCACATTGCCTCTGGACAAGGTTCATGTTCAGGTTCAGGTCCTGAAAAAACTCAGGGGAACGGGAGTTCCTTCACAATACTGGGGCAGTAACCAAAAATACTTCTCTGTACACTCGGCCTCATCATATAAACCTGATGGGCAGATGATATCTGCAATGGGATGCTCCAATTTAATCACAAGGATCATGATGAATGATGATGGAGGAGGCAGTCTTTGAAATATTTGGGGTCCAGGTCATTTAGGACTTTAAAGGTAAAAAAAAAAAAAAAAAAGAGTACCTTGAATTGTGACTGGCAAGCTCTCGGAAGCCACTGTAGATTGAAGCACAGGCATAATATGCTCACAACTATCCTCCTCCAAAAGGATCCAGACCACCATGTGCTGTGCTAATTGCAGCTTCTGAACAATTCACAGAAATTCAATGGCAGTCCTACATAGAGGGTGTTTTTTAGGCAGATAGAGGCCCTTTTCAAATGGAAGCCCCCACCCCCCTCCTGCACACACACACATGTGGGGGGGATCCATTTGAATGCTACAGCGGGTGCTGGGGGGATGGGTGGGCATTCATGGAAATGCCACAGCCGGTGGGTGGGGGTGTATGTGTGCTCCCATGTAACACCCATCTCCACACATAGCCCATGCACGGAGCAACAGGCACCAATGCTGGATGCTCCATGCATAGGGATGGGTGGAGGTGGGTGAGGGTCTGTGGGAACACCCCCCAACACACCACACACACACTGCACTTCCCCCCCATACCCCCCCACACATCCATTTAAAAAGGGCCAGAAAGTGGGCTAGAGCCCTGGAATAGGTGTGTGTAGGAGCTTCACACACCCACTGATTTGTCCACTCAGACAGCTCAGTGCAGTCGAACCATGTGCACAGGCAGAAAACACACCATCCCAAAGTCCCCAGTCAAAAACACATGGACAGGCAGGCCAATCCCCACCCCCACCCCTTGGCCCGTCATGTCAAGTTCCACTCCGCTCAGTACCCCACACCATGCCTCTTGCTAGGAGTCCAGCTCTGGTACCCACAGCAATGGGATGCAGTAGCTGCAGTCAACAACTTACCGCCCACAGCCTGAGTGGTGGGGCTGTGATGGAATCAGGGTTTTTCTCTGCCCCTTCCCAACATGCCATGATTTAGTTTCCTCATTTACAGTATTCACTGACCACAGCTCCCTCCAGAACTCACCCATGTCCCTGGAGCTTCCTAAGTCACAGAAATTAAATAAAGGTTCACTCCATTATCTAACTGGGGAATTCCATTTTACTGTGTCACCCAATATCAGTATCCACACAAGCACACCAAAGCTCAGTTAGATCAAGTTTATATTCATGAAATCAGATTAGGTGTAGTACAAAATTGATTCAAGAGTACAAGTCAAATAAAATAATATAAAGATAATGTGGGGCTGCATTGCTTAAGTGAAATCCCTAAGCTGAAGTCTTACTTTAAACTTAAGTTTATATTTCAGTCTATAATTCTCAGACAGGTGCTTTTCTTCTTTCTTAGTCCATGACTGCTTCCTGATTGATGGAGAAAGAATCTCCCCCTTGTCTCGTGAGTGTTCTTTAAGTAACTTTTGATGGTGCTTTCCTGATCTTTCCAGAAGTTTCTCTCCTTTACTGTGAATAGCCTCTTAGGTCACATCTTGCCCATCAACTCTTAATCTATATGGGCATTGTCTTTCTTCCTGTCCCAGAAAACCTGCTAGCTGGGTTTTATGAGCTTACAATATACTTCTGAATTTATTTTCTTTACATACTTCTCACTTAAAAACATTTGTTTCAATTGTATTTATCTCTTAATTACGAGTTGATTGATACCAGACATGCCTAGGATACATGAATGTGATGTACTCACACAAGGAACATGTAGGTTACATGTGTTCTGTGTATGTTGTTTCTACAATCTCTGTCACAGGGCAGAGGGGGGTAGACAAACTCCAGCACATGACCAGCCCTGGGAACCGTGTGACAGACCGTGACAGGGTTTGTAAAAACATCCATGTAATATACAAAATCTTTGTTTGACCGAATGATTTAACTGTAATGTTGGAAATCATTATATAATCTAAAACACATTTGGTATCATTGAAACAGTAATGGGATGCTGAATCCAATAAAAGGAGGGAAATTATATGTGAAGTTGATTTTAAGAAAAGTACGTTAGAAGTAAAATGTAAATTCCCCAAACAAGTACAGCATGTTTGGGGACAAGAAAGGGAAAACAATTGAAATGGACTTGAGGAGATGATGGGAGATACATGACAGATCAACAGACCCCAGAAGTGCTCTCTCAAGAGACAGACTGGGAAACCCATTCATTCACTATTTGCCAGAAAAAAACCATGGACTAAGAAAGAAACATATGAGCAAAGAAGCAAGCACCCAGGTCTCCAGATTGGCTGAGGAATTACGGATTTAAATATGAACTCATGTATAGAGTAAGACTTCAGTTTAGGAATTTCACAAGAGATTAGACTGCATGCAACATGACTGTTGATCATTGTTTATAGTATGCATCTTTACTCCATTTTATGTTGCTATTTGAAAATTTATTTACTCTCCAATAAAGCTCTAAAGAAAGCAAAACCTGTAATATACAACTTTTTATTATTAAACATCATTTTCATTTATTTTTTTAAAATTGAGGTTTGCTTTAAAATTGTCAGATTTAGGATTTTGATTTTTTTTTTCAAACTAACACACTATCAGGAGGTTGTTGTTTCTGTTGCAAAGACTCCATGCTGACTCCTCAGTGGTGGTTAAGACCAGCAGACAGGGTCATTTGAAAGACAAAATCAGTACCTACTCAGGGGTCAGACAGGGCTGTGTGCCTTTGTTATTTAATCTTTTCATCAATTATGTTATTTCTTTGCTTGCCCAGCTTAATTTTTTTCCACCTGAATTGCCTTTGCATTTTATTGGATGCTTATTATATGCAGTTGATATTGTTATTATGTCTCAAACCTGTATGGGTCTTATCAGGCAACTTAATTGCTTCTCAGATTATTGCAAGGACAATAAAATGTTTATTAATTATGAGAAGTCTAAGGTTATAGTTTTTTCTTCAACCTATAAGGCATTCAATTGGGCTGTCAATTGCCATCCAATACAACAAGTGAAGGTTTTCAGGTATTTGGGGCTTTTCTTCCAGGCCACAGGTGGGTGGAAAGAACAGTATGAGAGGGCATTAACCTCTGCCAAGGGACCTTCTTTAGCCATCCAGAAATTATTTGTGAGCATGGGCCAGAATGTACTGGACTTAGCGCTTAGAGTATTTAATAGCAAAACCAGGGCTCAGTTCTTAGACAGATAGATAGATTTTATTAGCATAGCCATAGGCCATAGCAAGACACAAGACCTCCAAAGGGAGGTACACATAAGAAAACAGGCTGAAACAGCCTGAAACAGCTGAACAAGTTATGAAAATAGCTTGCTCAGCAAGGTAGGTATGGACAATAAAGATAAAAAAATTAACAAAAGATAAAAGCATCTGAACCATAACCATAGTGCAGGATTATAAATATAAATTAATAAAATAATTTAAACCCAGTTCCAGATAGGGTGCTTCTAATAGTTGACACAATCCACCCACACAACCGGGGATTAGTACTCTATGAGGGGGTTCCAAGGGGAATAAGTGCCCCTGGAATAATTGGTCCAAGTCCAGAAGAGGCAGGACTTGTGGGAATGGGTAGTTAATATAAGAGATGGAGTAACCCACTCCCTTTCCCGACAAGGAGTATTGTGGCAGTGCTGCCAACCTGAAAACTGAAAAAATTCCAGATAAGTGGCAGAGGAATAGGTACTCCCTATCACTCATTAGCCCCTGGGGAATACGATGACAAATTAGAGATGGGCCTGAAGTTTTAAAATCTATCTCTGATCTGAAAGGTCGCAATTAAGAATTTTGACAGGTTTGTGATAACCACTGGATCTGGGTTATCCAGTAAGTGGTCAAGCAACACTTGTTCAGATCGCCCCAGCAATTTTCCTATGAATGCAGCCATATAATGATTCCTAGGTGAATCATACAAACGGCAGTTAAAAATTAGATGTTCGGTGGTTTCTGCAGTGAGTTGGTCGAAAGGACAGAGTCTGTTGGCAAAAGGAACCCCCCTCATGCACCCTTCCAGAAGCAAGGTAGGAAGGACATTTACTCTGGCACGTGCAATAAGGGCCTTCCCTCTTGGTGGTATTGCTACTTGAAGATAATGAGCCATCTGTCCTGGGTTAGGCACCCAGGACAGGTAGGAGCACATGTCGGGAGATGCCCTAATGCTGGCTAGCTCCCCCTACCTCCCTATATCTCGCCATCTGGAGACCAGTTCCCTGGTAAGTGAAGTTGGGGGCTTATGCACCAAGTATTCCCCTGAGAAGCCCATGTGCCCAAGAATAGACCCCACCTTCACCATCCATGGGCTGACATAGGGGTTATCCCTGAGATCCATGAGCAAACCAGGAGCTTTATTGGCTTCCATTTTGCCCCAGAACTTCAGGGCACATTCAATAGCCATATGCTGCCAGTTAAATTGGCCGACTTCTTGTCTAATGGCAGTATGTGTGGTACCCTTGGGGATGCACAAGAGACCCTGAAGAAATTTGGCCTGGAGGGAGTTGAAAGAGCTGGGGAGAAAGGGAGCTCAGAGTTCAGCACCATATAGGGCCTGAACCCTGGCCTTGCTGTTATGTACTTGGATAGCCATTTCCACTGTGTTCCTAACTGAACACGTAAAGAAGCTGTATATGGAGCAGGAATCACCCTTAGCATCAGATGTAGCCTGTTGAATATGGTCCCTCCAACTCCCTGATTGGTGAAAGAGCATCCCGAGGTAATGGAAGCTTGAGACCTGCTGGAGACGCTGCCCTGCGATAGACCAGTTGTGGATCTTCCTTCTAGCGGAGAGGATCACAATTTTGGATTTCTGGGCATTAATTGTCAGCTTATGGGTATCACAAAAGGTCGCAAAAGCTAAGAGCTGCCTACCTAAGGCAACACGGGTCTGCTATAACAAGGCCACGTCATCGGCATAAAGGAGGGATACAATTGGCCTGCAGTTCTTATATGGAGCTGAACTCTGGGTACCTCTTTCCAACTATAATTTGAACAGTGTACAATCAAAATTTTTGCAAGGCCTTATGAGGTCCCCCAAGGGCACACCCCACACAGCAATTAGGGCTGAGGTGGGGCAGTGTAGCTGGACTGAGGTAGCTTGGGGGTTGGCCTTGCATTTTTGGGTGAGACTGTTAAGATCCTGTGAGCCAGGACTGGTCAAATTTTGGATGGATGACCTCTTCAAAAGCCAATGGACTAAGGCCATTGAGGCCTTTTTGTTAAAACTGGGCTTTTCTCATAATTATCTGGGGAGGAAAGATTTGTGCGCTGTCAGATCTGAAATCCTTCTTAGGCACGCGGATGTGGCCCAGCAGGATAAAAGTGCCAAGATCAAGGCTTCCACCCACATGGTTGGCTACCTACCCCGGATGCCTGAAAGGGGCTGTATGGGTCCTTATTTAATTTCCCCTGTTTCATCTAGAGGAAAATTTCTATTTATGTGTGCCCGATTCAATGCCTTACCATCTATAATTTTGGAGGGTCGATTTCGTGCAATCAAATATTCAGACAGACTTTGCCCCTTTGACCACCTTGCTGCTGAAACAGTGGATCACATGTTGTCTGCTTGTCATCTTTATGATAATCCGTGGGATGAATTATTATCCCCATTGTTGCTACAATATCCTTGGAGGACTGACTTCAATTTAGTATTTTTAGCTTTATCAGATGTTGATCCAGAGATCACATCTCTGGTATCTAAATTTCTGACTTGGTCCTTGAGTTGTCGCTATCTTTTTTTGCAATTTAAGCTTTAGCCTAGGGTGTTCAGGAGAGTCACAGCATGTAGCCTTTGGTATATTACCACATGAATTCATTTACCTCAGGTAGTTTTGGTGAACGAGTTGATGTTTAAATTCCCCATGAAATTTTACGGTTTTAGTTGCCTGATGACTTTAGGACAATTGGTATTTCTGATATGGCATTAGTGTTTCTGTACTATTAACGTTATGTTTTATGCATGAGGATCATTGATCGTTTGACTTTTTGTATTATTTCCCTCGAGGTGGTCACAAGGTTATTTTTTACTTTTTGTATATTTTTTTGTTTATATTATTATTGTAAGTGGCCTTTAATGGTTGCACAAATAAAGCTTTGATTTGATTTGAACACACTATCATTCAGATGAATTTTTACAGGATTTTTTTTTTTCCATTAAAAGATCAGCAATCTTCTAAACCATATTTTTCAACAACAACAAAACAATATGGTGACATTTTTAAAAAATTGTCAAATATTTTGTAAATAAAGTTTGTAGTTCCCAAACATTGGACTACAAGATAATTAGAAAACCATTCACAAGCCATTGCATTAGAATCATGGACTTCTCCTTGGGCTGAGAAGAAAATTGAATCATTTAAAGAATACCTTAAAACTGGCATGGTAGCTGCCCACAGATGGTTGCCCTTTCACTGTTACTTTAAAATGAATTATTTCTCTCCTGAAAGAGACCTTCAAGAAAAGTGGTATGATATTTTGAGGGGAGCTTATTCAGTTATAGCCACTGAGTCCATCTTCCCAACACAGCTGACTTTTAAACTGTTGTGCATTACAAACCATGAGATTTGCAAACCCAGTTTGTTCTCTTTATTAAGTAACTCATTGAGGCTTGTGATCTGGCGGTGACTGGGACTCCTGTTATCAGGGCCAGTCCCAGGCATGTGCCACATGTGCTGCTGCACATGGCCCCCTGCCAGCTGGGGCCCCGCACTTGCCTGACTGGGCAGAAGGCTGCAGCCAGCTTCTCCCCCAGAAAGTGATTCTTCCTCCCCTCCCAGGCTCCAGACCCCATCCCTCACCTGCCTCTGCCTTCTAGTAGTGCTGCAGGGGAGGCAGCAGCAGCAGCGGGGACACTGGATCGGGCTGGGAGATAAGGCTGTTTACAAACAGCTCCACCCCATGTGCTGATGAGAAGGTTGCTACCTTGTAAAGAAGGTTCTTCGAGATGGATTCCGACATTCTCACAACTGGGTTGTGCGTGCTCACCCTGTTCAAATAATAGATCACATGATGGTCTTGAGCTCCTCTGGTATAAAAAGAACCCTCCCCCTCTGAATGACAGTTCCTTTCAACCCTTTCTAGAAATATAAGAAAAGAATTCCATGCGGGGCTGGAAGGGTGGATGTTGTGAGAATGTTCGGAGCCATCTCAAAGTACCTTGTTTGCAAGGTAGCAACCTTCTGTTCTTCTTCAAGTGGCTCCTCACATGATATTTTTACATGGCTCCACTGGGTGGGGAGTCCGTGGGTGCGCCAGTGCATAGATGGGGCATGCACACAGCTGCACACACATCCTCACTCACCCACCACTCATCCACACCCACATAGTAACCACCATTTCCCCTGGTTGCTCCATGAGTGGGAATGTGTGTTAGGCGAGCGCGCACGCACCCCCACTCACCATGGGCGCATGCACCACGTCATTCACATGGGGTTCCCCCACCCATGAACACACAGAAATCTGCGTGTTTACGGCTGGGAGGAGAGACCCATGTAAAAAGGGCCACATTCTCACAACTGTCTTACTTATACTGTCTTAGGTAGGAATTTAGGATGTAAAGCAATATCTATTCTGTCTTGGAAAATAAATCTGCAAATATGGTTCTGAGATTATTATGGCTGCTATTTCACTAACTCTTCTTAATGAAGTTATTGCTAACAGGAATACTGTCTTTAAACCCGCACCCCATAACCAGTTAATTTGCACCCCCATATAATCAATTCACGCTGCCCTGTGGGCACAAATTAAATGATTATGGGTGGGGGTAGTGTGAATAGTTTACATGGGGGTGGGGACAGAAATGAACTGGTTATGGGATGGGGGCAGCATGAACTGATTATGGGGGCACAACTGAACTGGTTATATGTCTTTTCATGGCATAATGCACTTAATAAGCTAGCTGCATTTTGGGTGTCTTGTGTGTGTGATAGCAGCACCTCTGGACTGGTCACACTGCATGCATACACAAGACACAGGTGGCAGTGGCAGCAAGAAGCAACAGGCCCTGGTGGCCAGACTGGCTAAGCAAACCCCCTGGGCCCTCCTCCAGTAAGGCAGTGGACGCAGTCAATCTCTCTGTGCCTGTGTCACTGCCCGCTTGGCTGCCCCTGCAGTGGAACCACTCCTGGGAAGTGGTGGTAGACAGACACTCGGCTGGGGAGGAGGGGAAGCATTAGGAGGCCATGCTTCTCCATGGTTGCTTGGAGAGGTGGAGAATGGGAATCCTTCCTGTCCAGAGGGAGTAAGCTTTATGTAAATGTATATATTTGCATAATTAGGTGGTGCCTAATTATGCAAATTAGGCCCCACACCAAGACTTCGCACATGGTCTCACAAACCCTGGGGCTGGCCCTGCCTGTTATTGATCGAGTATGGCCCTCTAGTCACTCAGGTTTGCAGCCATGGAGTATTTCAGACATGACGGGTCGTTTGGCCTGTCATGCTGAATCCTGGACTGGAATCTCTCTCAGATCCCAGTCTGTGATGAAGCTGGCCGTTCTTTAGATGTGCTGGCTTCATCACACTGGGGAATCTCTGTGGGGGCGGGGCTACGTGGCGCACAGCCACGCAGCCCCGCCCCCCCCACGCTCCCATGGCCACTTGCCCTTGGGGAGATGGCGGGGACAGCGGCCAATGCAGCCACTGCATTCCATCCCATACCATGGTCGGGGCCACGATCCGTGATTGGCCAAGGTAACAGATGTTACTTTTGGCCCATCCCAGATCAAGGCCAATCTAACCACGGTTCGGGACTTCAGGCTGGCCTGAGGTCCACAACCCTGGTTAGCTTTGTTCCCCACCAGAAATTCACCATGGTGAATATCTGGCAGGGATCAAACAGATGTTACTGCGATTGCTGCCATCACACGGAAACCACTGGGATTCACTGTGGTGAGCAGCAATTTCATAACGTATGAAACTAGCCATGGAGTGCATCTGGCCCCTTTTCTGCGCCTGGATTGCCAAGATGCTGTGGTGGCCAGGAGTGGTTTTCATCAATGCCATCTTGTGAGGAGGCTGCAGCCTTTTTTTTCTGATTCAGATCTGGCTAGTGTCTACAGTCATCCATGATTTCATCACTCAAAGCTAGATTATTCAAATGTGTTCTATGTGAGGCTGCCCATGATGACTATTTGGAAGCTTAAGCTTGTGCAGAATATAGCAGCTCACCTGCTATATTCTGCTAAATATGGGGCACCAGGAGCATATTACCCCAGTGCTCCAAAGTTTTCACTGGCTCCACATAGCTTTCCAGGCACAATTCAAGGTGCTGGTTTTGACCTTTAAAGCCTTAAATGGTCTGGACCACATATACCTGAAAGTTCTACCTTGTACTTCTATGCCCCTTTGCAGCCCCTGAGATCAGCTGGGAGGACCTTCCTCAACAGCTCACAGGGAGGGTTAGCAGGGAGGTGTTCTTGGTTGCTGACCCATTATTATGGAATGGCCTTCTCCTGAAGGTCTTTTTGAGCCTGGGCCTGAACATCTTCCTGGGATATTGTAAAGTTTTTCTGTTTATGAAGACATTTGGCGGGCAGGGATAGGGGTTTTGGGTGGTTTTTAAGATTGGGAAATCATGCCATGGCCCCTTGGTGAGAGGGGGGTATCAGCAGCGGTGGGCATTGAAAAGAAGGTTGGTGGGTGGAGGGGTCTAGGAGAGGGTTGGTGAATGGGATTGTTGGGTTTATTAAAATTGCTTTTAATATATTTTACCTGTTTTATATGTATATAGTTTAATTGTTTCTATGAGCTGTCCTGAGCCTTTGTGGGAAGGGTGGGGTAAAAATTTGAACAAACAAACATACGAGATCAGGTGTGAATATAGAGAAGAAAGCAGAGATGAAGTGAACAGCAATTTTGTTACTCGCTAGAGTTTTCCTAATTTCAGGAACCACAATCAATTTGCCATCAATGTCCCAATGCCCAACCAAAAACCTGGGCAATAACAACAACAAATATGATATAATTCATTGCATATGTGAAACATGTTCACTGGATCATTTTGTCCATGCACAAAAATGGTCACTGCCTTTAACCAAAATGGTGGCAATAGCATCACCAACACAGCAGATTGCGCATGCGCAGAATGTCTGTTGTTGCCAGTCCATTGACTTATAAACAAAATGTCTGCCATCCTTAACCAGAATGGTGGTGACACTATTGTTGCCATTTTGATTAAGGGCAACAGCCATTTTGCATATGCGCAATGATTTTATTTATTAATTATTATTATTATTATATTTTTGCCCAAGAGTTTGGTCAAGAATTGAGAGATTCTCTGTTTTTCTCTGGAGATGAACCAAGACCAAGAAGAAGGGAAAAAAGAAAAGAAAAAAACCAAACAAATGTTCATATTGATTTGAGTAGAAACCAGCTCCCACCATGGATACTGTCGGTACAGATAAGTATTAAAATAGAAATACAAATTAAGAGTCAATGGGTATTCTCAGATGTTATGAGATCACGCTCAACCACAGTGAACCACGCTCAATCCCGTGGCGTCTGTTCGGCGTGCGCCAGATGTTCACCATGCTCAATACCCACATGGGGTCAATTTCAACCACGCTTCCCGGGCTAGTGGTGGGAATATCCCGGGAAGCGTGGTCAAAGAGATCCCCACCGGGAACCAACAAAAAGTAACATCTGGATGCCAATCCCCACCTGGGAGCAAAGGAAATGAGCCCCA
>QEPC01012769.1:875559-898707 GCA_003113815.1 Sphenodon punctatus
GGCGGGCGGCAGGGCCAATGCGGCCGCTGCATCCGGCCGATCGTGCCACGGCCTGGGATCCCGCCGGGGATCCCGGGCCATGGCACGTGGCCAGATGTTACTTTTCCTTGGCCACGGCCCAGGGTCCGTTTGACCACGCTTCCCGGGACCTTCCCCCGGCTAGCCCGGGAAGCGTGGTTCAAACAAACCCCATGTGGAGATTGACCGTGGCCAACATCTGGCACGCCGCGAACAGACGTACGGGATACGGTGACCACAGGTGGGTATTCACCGTGGTTCACCGTGTTCACGTAACGTCTGAAATCACCCTATGTCTCCTGATTGCTGGGATGCTATCCCCAAAGTCCAAGTTATGTCCCTTCTATAGCTGCCTGAGGGCCACCCCCTATGCCCGCCTTGAAGCCACTACTGATTGGTCCTATAAAGCTATAAGCATGCAGTAATTGGACAGTGAATACATGTCAGTCTTTTGGGTTGCTCCACATCCTCCCTCCTACAGCCTCTCTCCCTGTGCCATGCTAGGTGCCTGCCTCTGACTGGCACTGCATGTGCTGCTATATATCTGAATAATGGTCTTCAAGGGGACAACCTCAATTGCTTATAAAATTGGGTCCTTTTATCAAATTGTCATGTAGTGATTTTTTTGTGTTTTTTTTATATATTTATTGTTTTGTTGTAAGTTTCATTGTACAATCATATGCACAGCAATGGAGACGAGAAAAAGAACAACAAAATAGTAAGAATACAAAAGAACATTGACCATTACATCAATTCCTTTTAAGAATATAGCTCATTGATGAGACCATTTTTCTAAGTATTCCAAGCCTTAAACAGTTTTTCTCACTTCCCCTCAGCATAGCCACGAAAGATGATTTGTGAGTGAAGCTTATATTAAACAAAGTTAGAGTTCAAACTACTTTTGTATTCTTTTTTATCAAGTTCTTTTCCTTCTAAGGCCATGATGATTGGAGACCACATTTCTTCAGAACTTTGGGCCTTGCTTTGCAGACTGGAGTGTGACTTTTCCATTGTGAACATGTGCCAGATCCTATTGAACCATTCTGCCATGGACAGTTCTTCAGCTCCTTTCCAGTGTCTGGCGATTATGTTTAGAGCAGCTAGGAAAATCATCTTACAGGACTTTTGACAAACCATCAGGTTTCTGGGATATAAACCTAATAAAGCTATATCTGGTTTAAACTGAATTATCTCCCCTGCTACCTTATTTGCCATTTTCCATACCTTGCCCAAGAAGACTTGCACCTTGCCACAATCCCACCAACAGTGTCAGTAATCGTCTTTCTCCCCACATCCTCTCCAGCATATGCCTTTCTCACTGGGGACACCGTAATTTAGTATTGAAGGGGTGAGATAAAACCTTGTGACCAACTTAATCTGAGTTTCCTTCACCTCTAGCGAGGTTGTTCTGTAGTTTGTCAAGGATGACAGGGAAGGTATGTGATTTATTCCTGCCAAATAGCTTGTAAACAGAATGGAATATACAAATGTTACAACTGGAAATGTATTTTCAAGTTAATGTCTTATACCATCAGGACCCTTCATCCAATCTTTCTGGAAACTGGAAGGTTTGTTATGCTTTTGGAGGGACATGATATTCACATGTTTCATGCAAATTGGATGGAAGACAAAGAAGTTGTTGCCATGAATGTGTATGGAGCTTTTTCAAAAATCACAAAATTCAATTGCTTCTAACATTTGGTCCCTTTATCAAATCATTTCAGAATTGGTACATGTAATGCCCACAATTGGGGGTACAAACACTTCAAATATCATAATTGAATAAGAAACAAAAAACGTATAGCCAGAAATACGTTGTTGTTTTTTCCCTTTATTACAAAAAAAAATGTCATTTTCGTTGCTATTTTCATTATTACTATTTTTAATTTTTGTTATTGCAATAACAATAATGAAAAAAAAAATCATTATCATTATTGTAATAACAAAAATAATATGCACACCCCTGGGGGAAAGTGGGCACCCTTTGCTTGTGCCTCGTAGTTGAAATGCTTTAGTTAGTAGATCATTTAATATAAGTCTTTCTGAGGGGGACTTATACAAAATCTTGACCCATTGCAGAAAATTTCCCCCAATGTCCATCGTCCTCATGGTGTGGAAAAGGAAATTGTGTTCACAGCGGTCAAAAGCTTTATCGGCATCGGGGGAAACCACCGCCGCAGGGAATTTGTGTTGCCTAATTTTATAGATAACGTTGGCCATTTTATGTATATTATCTATACCTAACCTGCCCGGGATAAACCTGGTCTGATGCAGGGATATTATAATTTTTATAAGTTCTTGTAATCTTGTTACAAGGATCCTGGTGAAAATCTTCATGGCTGTGTTCAGTAAATATATGAGGCGATATCCAGAACATAGTTATATATTTTTTCCCTAATTTAGGACAAAGGGTTACATTGGCTTTGTAAAAAGATGGTGGCATGCAGTGCATATCCAAAAATGAATTAAACACCCTGGTTAGTAAAGGAGTCACTAAATCCATATGTGTTTGAAAAAATTCTGGTAAGCAGCTATCTGGGCCATGGGTTTTATTTTTCTTGAGGCCCTTTGAGGCCCTTCCCATGACTTATTCATGTGAAATAGGGGCTTTGCAAAACTCCATTTGCTTTCTGTTTAATTTGAGTAATTTTATATCTTTTTAAAAAATGATGTCCTCTTCTCTCAGATTAATTGATTGATGTCATTTTTAAAAGAGTTGTAGAAAATGGACTTTCATTTTATCCTCAGTGAGAATATTTTGGGAGACGCTGCATCTGATGTAGGGAATAGAGGCCTTCTTTCTTTTCTTTTTGACAAGTCAGTCTGAGGCTCTGTCCAGCTTATTACTTTTTTCAAAGTAAAACTGCTTAACAAATCTCAGTTGCTTGATAACTGAGTCTGTTTCAAAGGTATTGATAAGCCCTCTAAGTTGAATAATTTCTTTATTAATCTTTTTATTGGGAGATTTTTTTCTGTTTACGTTCTATGGCCTTTAATTTAAGGTATAATTCAGGATAAACTAAGTTTATCCTCTTTCTCTTTTCTGTTATAGCTCACCTGTGAGATGTATAAATCTCTTAAGAAGGCCTTTGTCATCTCCCAAAGTGTTTGAGAAGAAACATCTGCTACATCATTGGTCCTGATAAATTCTTTATATTCTTTTTGTAGGTGATCTTTTACCAAGGGGTTTAATAAAAGGAATTTGTTAAGAGTCCAATAAACTTGTGTATTAGCTTTCTCTTGGATTTTAAATTTCAAGGTTGTGATAATAGTGTTATGGTCTGACAATGTTAGGGGGAGGATTTTGTAGTGTCAACAGGTCTGACATAGTTTCCTGGAAATAAGAATGTGGTCAATTAAAGAACAAGTAAGGTGTTTACTTGACTAGTAGGAGAATTTTTGCTTAGTGAGATGACATAGGGTATTTTCAGACGTTACGAGACCATGCTCAACCACAGACAATACCCTGTGGTGGGGAATGGTCCCGTAACATCTGTTTGAGTCCTGCCAGATGTTCACCACAGTAAACCTCCGGTGGGAATCAAAATAACCACGCTTTCGGCCCTCGTCCGGGGACCATGGCTGAAAGATTGGTTAGCTGAACTACAGCCTGGAATCGGCGGCTGGTAATGTCTGTTACCGGTGCAGATTCCGGGCCGGGGCCTGGATCACGGGTCAGAATCGGACTCAACAACCGGATTGGATGCTGCATCCACCCGTCTCCTGGAGGGCGGGCGGCCGGGGGGAGCATGGGGGGGTGGGGCTGTGCGACCGCACGTTACGTCATGCAGTCCCGCCCCCCCAAGATTCCCCACCGGGATCAGCCAGCACGTCTGTTGGCTGTGACGGCGGGATTCTGGTGGGAAATCAAATGGGTGATTCCGTGATGGGGCGAAAGCCTCCCCATCACGTCTGAAAATACCCATAATCTCCAAGAAACAAACAAATATCATTTGTTTTTTAAATTCTACTATCTTCTTCTGGATCTTATCCAGTGGTTTCTAATTTGACCTGTCTATCTTGGTAAGCAGGGATTTTTCTAAGGAAAATTTAGAACTGCATAGTGGTGTGTGATTTTTATTAGCACGCATAGTGCGCGTCGTTACAACACAGCTGCACATTTTCTTTGTGTGTGTTGCCACACACTTTGTTGCTTAGAGTCACATTCCAAGACATTTGGAAGCCTTCACATAGGGGGAGAAAAAATCCTCAGAACTGGGAATTTGACAGCACTAATGCAGAAGAGATTAGAAGAAAAGTACTTAAAGCATGTGGAGAATTTTGGAGGAAGAACTTGTCTCTTCCTGCAATTGGTACTCTACTGAATCAATAAGCGACCTCCTTGAGTAACTGACAGGCTGAAAGGCAATTTCCATGGTATCTTTCCTGAGTTTAATTCTAAAAGGCGATTTTTAGAAGCTGAAGTCTTCCGAGGACGAGACCATCAAGAACCACAAGCCCAAGAGGAAAGCCAATAAAGAAATAAAAGAAATAAAAAACAAAATTGTAAACACAGTAGAGGAAAAGCTATTAACTAATAGCATAGATGTGCATACTTTAGAAATAAAAGACTTTCTCCAGAATAAACCACATACAAAAGTATCTTGAGATGATATATCTAGCATGTACTTGCATCAAGATTAAAGACGAAATAATCCACTTACTTGAACTCATTTGTACCCTCTTCAGAATGCTTTGTTGTGGTCATACACTTTTTAAATGAAGAAAGGCTAACTTCCAGTCAAAAGACAGGATTTGCTAACAGTCAAATCCTATATTCTCCCCCAATATTCTTGCAACCATTTGTATTGTGCCCCTGGAAATCCACAAACTTTTCTAGTCAGTGCCACTAACTCCCTTTTGAATGCACTTGTTTTGTCAAAAAGGGGAAAGAGGGTCTTAGGTCACAGTAACATCTGTTTACTCTCTTTTCATTCAGCACATTAATCTGTCCACAACAGTCTGTGAGGGTCCATGAGATTCAAATCTGGGTGTGCTGTGTCCAAGGTGAGGACTTTGCCCATAAGACACAGCAGAGGAAATTTCAGACCCAAAAATCCAGAATGAGACTACTCTACTCCAAGGGCTATGATTGTCTATGGCAATCCATATCCTGATTGGTCAATTTCCTATATAAATCTCCGGGTTGTACCAGAGGGTTGCCTGAGCTTCCAAGCAATGACCCACAATATGCTTCAGACCCTAGCATCAATCTTTCATCCTTTTTCCTAACTCCTCACCATGGTCCTTAGCTCCTTCTGTTTCCAGGTTCTGGTTCCTAGTGCCTGCCTACTCTTGACTCGTACTTGAACTTGAATGGAAGGGTCAATCCCCTGCCTTTTTGTGGAAGTGAGAGACAACATGAGTTCTTGATCCAGACAGATAGTGTGCTGGAAGGAAGTTACACAAGGGCTGCTGGAAAGTGTAGTTACCACAGAAACATCTTGCCTGCTTGACTTTTCAAGGGGCTTTTTGAAGAAAATACACCTCCCACAAACCCCATGCACCATTCCTAACATGCCCTTTCTCCTCTAGGGCAGGCACCAGGTCTACAGAACTGCATCTGGCAGATGTAGACCCACTCCACCCTAGACCAACAGCAACAGGTAAGGGACCACTACTCCAAAAACCAATTATGTCATACAGTGCCCTACCACCATCACTTGCAGGCCATATTGTGCTGCCTGTTGCTCCCTCAAAACACACACACACACACACACATACACACACACACACACACACCATTAAGCCTTTCCTACAATGAGTGGGTAACTTTTGTGTGTATCTTTAACCATTTTACTATCTGTTGGCTAATGTGGCACACATGCAGATAGTCTGCATGGGCTATTCACGTGCTTTCAGATAGGAAATGAATGAGTAAAACCACAAGATATGGGGCCAGATGGATCTCCCACCTGTCCTAGGCAGGGCAAATGCAGACATCACACTTTGGGTCAGCAGGGAAAGCGGTCCAAATGATCTGTCCCTCATGGAGAAACCAGGCAAATGGGCTGCCTGAGGAGCCATCCACACAGGCAGGTGCCTGCCTGGCCCTGCCCCACCCACCACCCCTGGATCACCCACTATCCCATCCCCTACCATAACGTAGGTGCACAGGAATGGCAAACTATGCCTGGGGCTATATGGTGCCAGTGGACCTTGTCATATGGCGGGGCTGTATGGGACTGGCCTGATGAGAGGCACCCTGTTACCCCACATTGACCTGGGTGGGGCAACATTACTCCATGATGCATCACCAGCCTACTCCAGTAGACACATCATGTAGCAGCCAGTCACCCACCCTGGGAAGGAAGTGGGTAAACATCTGGTGGCCACCAACCTGACAGTCAGCTACATCACGGGCTAATGCGAGGTAAGGTTGCCCAATGTGGGTTAAAGTCTCATGTGGCCTCATCCCATAAGAGAACCAGCACCCATTTCAGCTTCATTCCCTATTCTACATCATGTTATATCTGTTCCTGCCTTCCACCCTACCTCAAGACTGATCACCCAGCTACTTGAGTCTGCATATCATTGATCTTGAACGCCCTTCTGATCCCCAAGGCTTTTCACCAGTTTTGCAGTTGAGCATGCAATCTGCCTACTCCTTGACCCAGCATCTGTATAGAATGATCTCCCAAAACACAATTGTTGGCCTTTCTCGGTCTCGCGCTTCACGCTGGACACTGCTCTTCATCTGGGATTCTGACTCACTTATACTAACTCAGGCCTGGCAACAAACTGCAGCCCACATGTGTTTTAATCCTTTATGAAAACAATTTATGCCATATGGGCACATGAGGAAAGGGAAGGGAGTTTTTCTCTACAAGCATGTCAGATTTTCACAACAAATGTTTGACATTTTAGCACATTCTTCTAATTAAGTAGCTAGACTTGTTATGGGGAAAGTTGTAGCCTGTTTTCTACAAGTATTGCATTTATGCTCAGTATCTTCTGGAAAGCAGTCTGCTCACAAGCAGAGAAAGAAAGTATTCTTTGGCAATGCAGTCTCAGTAATGAAATGTTATCAATGAGACCGGTATAGAAATCAAGCTGCCCAAGTGAAGACAATGTGCTGATTAATTTAGTCCTTCCTCAATAAATTCCACATGAAGTCAGGTGTCTTTTCCAGGTCACTTGAGAAATAACTGGAAACAAGTTATGTCTGCTTCTTTTGTCCTCAAATAATTAAATCTGCTTTCAGAAGCATGACTATAGTCGATAGGAACCCATTTATACCAGGCTGCCTACAACTGGAAGATACTGTAGGTTTTCATGCAAGCATAACTATGGCTGTAGCGGAATATCGCAGCGGTAGCTATTTCTGGCGGAAACAGTGTTTCCGCAATTAGTGGAACGGCATGGCAGAGGCTTTCATTCCGCTAGTTTCATTCCGCGGTTCCGTGGTTCCGCTTATTTAATTCCGCTACTTAGTGGAATCGTGGAAACATGACATTTTCGCTACTTCCGCAATTCTGCCAGCACCACAAAATAGCGGAATAGCGGTTTCCCGCAATTTCCGCAATTTCTCCGCAATTTTTCCGCAATTCCACGATTTTCAGAATTCCGGCGGAATTAGCAGAATGTCCGCAGAAAAGTCACGGTGTGCGTGGGCAATTCTGAAATGGCAGAACGGAATCGCGGCGCGGTAACAGCTGCTGCCGCATCAGCCCTAAGCATAACTGGGGCTTCTAGGTAGAAACAGCTGGGTTAAGAGCATACAGGATCTTGGAAGAAACTGCTGCAGTTCTAGCAAGCATGAGCCTCATATATAGTAGTTAGCAGAAATGACATCTGGAATGTGTTACACACAAATACAATATTTATGAGTTCTATGAAGCTGTTCTTGATGCCATCAGAAAGGCTATAGACAGCTGATTGGCAGTCAGACACTGTGAAAATGCAACCTACTGAATAGTCTTGCACATTGGGTATTTTCAGACGTTACGAGATCACGCTCAAATACAGTGAACCACGCTCAATCCCGCAGCGGGGCCAAAGCGCCCTGAATGTCTGTTTCGCGCCCACCAGATGTTCACCACGCTCAATGCCCACATGGGGTCAATTTCAAACACGCTTCCCAGGCTAGCCGGGGGAATATCCCGGGAAGCATGGTAAAACAGATCCCCACCGGGAAACAACAAAAAGTAACGTCTGGACGCCAATCCCCGGGTGGAAACAAAGGAAATGAGCCCCAGCCGTGGACAATGCATGCAGCATCACTTCCGGGCAACCAGCAGCAACACAGCCACTGGAGGGAGATTTAAAGCGAAATCCGCAGCAAGCAAGCGTGGCGGGATGGAGCGAGAAGAGAGGCAGAAGAGAGCGGAGGGAGAGAAAGCCACGGTGGTGGAGGAGACGGAGGAGGAAGCAGGGGCAGCGATGGAGGTGGAGGGAGCACAGGCGGAGGAGGGGGGCATGCGGGTCACGCCGACCATGGAGGAGAGCCAGGGACAACACCCACAGCAGCATGCGGGACACGATGCCCCGGGGACAGCAGCTGGAATGGGGCTGGATGAGGCACCCAGGAAACAGGTATGGGGAACCAAGGGGAGGGGGACAGGGGGCACAGGGGTGCCCTGGGGGGGGCACACCTGGGCAACCGGGAGGGAGGTGGGGGGCATGGGAGCCCTGCGAGGGGGCCCCACCTGTACCCGACCCAGCCCTCCCCACCCACTGTCCCCACAGGCATGGAAAATGGCCTGGGCAGATGAGCCCCCGGAGGACACCGGCCGTGCTTGGGTGGAGGCACAGCTGGAGGAGAAGGACCTGCAGTGGTGATGCCGGAGGAAGGCATACCACCGAGGGGGCCAGTGGGGACTCCAGGAGACCAGGGACTTCATCCGCATCTAGGGGACCCTGGAGTACTAGCTGGAACTCGCCCTCAACCAGAGCAATGAGCATGTCTTCCAAGACATTGTGCGGGACATGGAGGCGGCAGGGCATCAGCGCACAGTGGCACAGTGCCGCTCCAAGGCCAAGGAACTCAAGAGGGGGTACAAGGCCATCCAGGACAACAGTAGGCGGTCCAGACATGGGGCCCGGACGGCCCCTTCTACGATGCCCTGGACCGCATCCTACATATGAAGGGGTCCATAGTCGCCCCACGGCTTGTGGGCAGCGCTATGGTCCAGGCAGGATACAGGCCAAGGTACCCCCTCCTCTCGCCGCCCACCCGGTAGACACAAGCTCCAGGGCCCCCCACCCCCAGGAAGAGCGCCCAGCGACCTCCAGCACCTGCAGGGCCCCCCCTGGCAGCAGCCCCGAGAGAACCTAACCCTGGGCCGGCCCAGCGGAGTCCGAGGCCGGCACCGTCACCACCCTCAGCCAGTGGTTCCTGCAGGAGCACTCCCTCAATGAGGGGTCGGCCTCCGAGGGCTCTGAGACCGACATCGAGGGTAAGCGGCCATCCCGGAGAGGGCAGGGACTGAGACCTTCCCCCTCCCCATGCCCCCCAGGCCATGGCTCAGCCCCCACTGACAACGCAGGAAGGGGACCAGTTCCAGGTCCCCCAAACGCTCACCCCAACACCCACAGCCCCCTCCCCCGCCTGCAGGACATGGAACATCCCGGGGATGGACCCTAGTGACGGAGCCGGCAGCTGCCGAGGAGGCCAGCCAGCAGGTGCAGGAACCAGGTGAGGCAGCCAGGGTGGGAGGAAGGGCACCCCGGGGTGCAGGGAAGGGGTCCCTGGGCAGGCAGAGGGGATGGGAGGGGCCGGGGTCAGGGGGTGGGGAGGGCCTGGGAGAGAAGCCCAGGGCCCCAGGGGCCCCTGCCCATCCCGGGCAGGGGGCAGGGGCAGCCTCGGACTCACCCGCTCGTTCCCACAGGGCAACCCCGGCAGCTGGCATCCCCAGAGCCCGTGGCCCCAAAGCAGCACATGCGGGAGTACCAAGCATGGGTCCACAGGTGGAGGGAGGAGCAGGCACAGGACATCGTGCAGAAAGCAGAGGAACAGGGGGAGAGCATGATTGAGGCCGTGGCCTGCATGGAGGGGGGCATCAAGCGGTCCCTGGAGCGGGCCGAGGTGAGGGACCAGAGGCTCCAGGCTGAGGTACACCTGGAGCAGAGGTGGGAGCGCCGGGAACACAGCAGGCAGGTGGAGGTGCTCGGGAGGCTGGAGCAAGCCATCACAGGCATGGTGCGGGAGCACGCAGCCAAAATAGACAGGTCCCACGACATCGGGACCTCCCTGCTCCTGCAAGCTGGCATGATATGCACCTATGAGATGGCAGGCGCACCCCCGGGCACCCTGCCTGCCCAGGTCTCCATGCCGGGACCCTAGGTGCCCGTGCCCCCTGCCCAGGTGCCCCAGCCACCCCCATGCCCTCAGGGGGCACGCATCTGCCTCCCTGTGCCCCCAGAGCTCTGGAGGGTACAGCCTCCCAGGGGGCCACCCAGGGCCCTGGCCTCCCTCTCCCCCCCATGGCCCACCCCACTGCCAGACCAGGAGGTGGCACATGACAATGCAGGGAACACGGACAGCGGGGGGGAGGAGAGCTCCCAGAGCTCCATGGGCCCCACTGGGTGCTCACGGGGATGGCCAAGGAAGCAAGGGAGGATAGGGGGAAGGGGGGAGGGTGACATGATGGGGGTCACTGTAGGGGACTGGGCAATGCAGGGGTGGTGGGACCGGGTGATTGTGTGCACTTGGGGGAAATAAAGGCTGCAGTCACCAGCCAGCCTGATGCTCCCATTTGTGGGGGACAGGGGTGGGGGCCCACAAGGGCAGGGGCATGCCCACGGAACCACAGCTGGGGCCGCCTGGGGGGGACCGCCTCATAACTGGGCCCCCCAGGCAATATGGCTCGCCAGGGCATTCCGGATCCGTTTGGCGTAACGGTACTCCCTCAGGTTCTCAGAGTTCACGTATAGGGGCACGGGGCTAGGGGGGCAGTGGGGCTCGGGGTATTCCAGGGCCGCTCCATCAGTTTCACAGACATTGTGCAGCATGCAGCAGGCACCGATCACCAGGGCCGAGGTGGAGACGGTGTAATCCAGGCGCCCAGCTAGACTCCTCCAGCACTGCTTGAGGGCCCCGAAGGCATGTTCCACCACGGTCCGTCTGGAACACAGGCGGGTATTGTATAACACTTCTGCAGGAGTCCTCGGTACAGGGTAGGCCTTCATCAACCAGTGGGTGAGGGGGTAGGCAGGATCCCTCAGGATACAGGGGGGCATCGGGACCCCCTTGATCCACCTCATGCCCATGTCCGTGAAGTCCCCCCGGAACATGCGGGCATAGAAGGGGGAGATGGTCATGATCCTGGTGTCGTGACTCCCGACGGAGTTGCCCGTGTAGATGTCTATGAACCAGCCTCAGTGATCCACCACCCCCTGCAGGTTCAGGGAGTAGTAACCGTGCTGGTTCACATACTCCAGGGCCTCCCCAGCAGCTGGGCGGAGGATCTCGATGTGGGTGCCGTCCATGGCTCCAATGCAGTTGGGGAAGCCTTTGGCCGTGAAGCCCGCCATCACGGCCCCCTGGTCCAGTATCTGGATTGTTCTGTCCAGGAGCACACCCTCCACCACCTCGCACACATCCTGCAGGATGCAGGCGACGGTGCTGAGCCCCACCCCGAAGTGCTGGGACACTGACTGACAAGAGTCGGGCGTGGCGAGGGCCCAGACCCCTATGGCCACCCGCTGGCCCATGGGGATGGGGTCCCACATGGAGGTGTGCTGCCGCTTCAGCCAGGGTGTGAGGAGCTCCGCTAGGTGGAGCACCATGCTCTTGCCCATCCTAAAGTGGGCCCTCCAGTCTGGCTTGTCCCAGTGGGCCAGGGCCTTGGCCCACCATGCCTGTGGCCACTCTGCGACCTATAGGCATCTCTCTATGGGCATAGCGAGCAGGGCTGCCCGATGCAGGGTCTCCCTTGCCCAGAGGATGCACTGGGCAGCCTGACGGAGCAGTGCGGGACCGGTCAGGCTCCAGCTCGCAGCCTGCCAATCCACCCCGGGGAGGCGCAGTGCCCGGAACCGAGCACGGGCTCGCCTGCGCCCGTGGTGGGCCTGGAGGGCCTGGGCGGCTGTCTGGGCCAGGGTAACCTGCAAGCAGGTGGCCAGGTGCACCACCGTGGTCAGGAGGCGGAGTAGTTCGGTGTGGTCATGGAACCACTCAGCTGCGAGCGCGAGGAACATCCAATAGCCAGCTGCCCTGTCGCACTCCATGGTGCTGTGTCCCATGGGCAGGGGGCGGGTGGTGTTATACTCAGCCTCTGCTTGCAGGGAGGGCTGGGGGGCGGGCCCCTGGCTGGCCATGCCCCTCCCCAGGGTGGGCCAGGGCATGTGTGTGTGCTATTGGGTGCACCGGCAGGCGGGGACCCTGGCCTCACCCCTGCATGGGCGCATGAGTCTGGGTGCTCCCAGGACAGCTGCATTCCATCAGCTATCTCCACCACCACCCCGGCCCCCCTCCCCACGCTGTTTGCTACAGGATGGCCTTGGAGGTGCGATTAGGTGGACAGTGTGCTCGCTGTTGTGTTGCGCAGCTGTGCCGGGTCCGCACCCCATGCCTTGCTCTGTTGTGCTACAATGTTGTGGTCCGCGGCCGCATACCCTGTACTCGGGGCCCCTCGGAACCCCTCCCGGCCCTGGAGGGTGTGTGTGCCCCCAGGGCTCTGTGTTATTCTCCCTGTCGTGCCAGACCATGGCTGGCTGCCCATCCACGGGGCTCCCGCTCCCCGGCCCCAAAGGGGGCCCCCATATCTGGACCTTCTGCGAGACCATGTCTCTTTCGACCTGTGGCATACCCCGGCCGTGCAGCTGCTGCTGGTCACCCCGGGAAGCCGTGCGGGTGCCTTTGAGAGCTTAAGCTCTGGACTAAGTTACTTTGGCTATGAGGCGAGCGCTCATGATTGCCGGCTGCATACGGAGGCCCTGGTACTTGTTCGCTTCCAGGAGGGGCGCATCCTGGACAAGCGGTGCTCTCATGTGCCCTGGACCGGGTCAGAGACCGTGTCTGCACTGGTGGTGTGAGGTCTGAGCGCCTACACGGTGTGCCTTGCTGAGGGTGGCCCTGCCTTGGCCGTGTCCTACTTTTCCTCTGTTCACGGGGCGTGTGGGTACCAGGGCACCCATGGGGTGGTGAACCACCAGCTGCTGGAGCTGGGACATCTTCCTTGGCCCCCTTCTGCTGCCTGCTGTGTGCCGGAGCCTTCCGCGGCGGAGATGTCAGCCCTGTTGGGGGTGTGGTCCTGTGTGGACATCCAGCTGGCTCTCACCATGCATGATCCCTTCGAGGCGTACTACCTGATCGCGCACCACATGTCCGTGCACGGGTACCGCCGGGGCTTGCTTCATTGGCCCCACCTGGTTCACCGGGCGGGGCACCTGGGCCCTGGGCCCTCTGTGGCCCCCAGCGGCAGCCTGTGACTCCCAGTGCTCCTCCCGGGCCCCCCGGTGTCCTGCCCCCATGTGGGCCCCTGCCCCGGTCCGTGATCTGTTGGCCTGATTCCCGATCATGGTCCCAGTCCCGTCACATCTGTTTGGGGTGTTTATTCACCCCGGGGCGTGGTGGTTTTTTTCGCCCCCACCGGGGATTCACTGTGGTGAACCGCCCGCCCGTAACGTCTGAAATCACCCATTGTATCACTAAAAAGTCTTTGAAGCTGCAGTAGCAGGAGGGGGCAGCCTATAAATCTAAGAAAATAAACAAATAAACTAAATAAATTAAAACATCATAAAAAAAAAGATTTCTTTTTAGAAAATACAAATAGAAAACAATATTGGAACATCAGGGGAAGCTTATGTAAACCTTAAAATCAAACTAACTTATTCTGAATGCTCTGTAGGGCTGGTGAGAGCAGAGCCAGAGGAGGAAAGGAGAAATGAATAAACAAGCTTGACCTTATTTCTCTACCTGCATTGACATGAGCGAGTTATGATTGCATAAGTTCTGATCTTAGATGTTATTTATCTGTTACGACATACAATGACAAACGCATTTATGGAGCTTCAGATAAAGAAATCAAATCTCCAGTTCTTCCCAAAACTGGCCCAGACTAGGAGAAAGGCCTTGATTTGTAAAGATCTAAGTAGCCAGAACACAATTAGATCCCTCTTCTCACCCCTACATTTGAGTGATTCTCAGCTGTGTTAGTGTGAACTGGTTGTATGACACCATGACAAAGATTATACCCAGGGCTCTGATCATTCCACAGGTTGTTTTTTTTTTAAAAATCCACTGGAGTCTGTACTCCTGGTCCAATTCGGAGGGTCCCTGTCCCCCACCTCCACCATCACCACACCGGGTTAGGCTGGGCTGGGTACAAAAGGGTTCTGTGGATTAATTTCCTCCCCAACCCTCCCCAGCCTGATTGGGCCTAGGTGGTGGTGTCAGTAGCAGTAATCCAGAGTGATGCTGTTACCCTCCCCCTCCTCAGCCAGGCTGGTGGTATTTCTGATTCAGGGCTCCTGCCGAGTGGACCAGGCTAGGTGGGTGGATGCCAGGGGGTGCCTCCCTGCCACACTCTCCAGACAAGAAACTCTCCCATCTGCTTCCAGATCCCCTGACTGGCCCTCCTGCCAGTTGCTTTCTGGCCCTGATCAATGGGACCTCCCAGGGCAATCAGCATGCATACCCACCCTGGAAGGTCCCATCGGGCGGAGCTGGGATGTGAAGTTGTGCCACCAGATGGGTGAATCCCTATCTCCCCCTTCCCCCCCTGGGTTTCCCTCCCCCATGTTCCCCCCAGACTGGTCTGGGTGGGTGAGGTACCTGGGGTGGCCTTCCCCACCACCCTCCCCAGCCCACGTGGGCCCCTATGTCCCTCCTCCTCCATGGAGTCCCAACTCACCCAGTATGCAACAGCAGGAGTCAGTGCTACTCCTAACTTCCCCCTCCTCAGCACAGCATGCTCGAAGTTCCTGAGCAGGCTAGGCTGGGGAGAAGGATGTCAACTTGGCTGACATCACTACAGGATAATGACATCCTGCAGGAGGAGTGAAATCACTCATCAATGACTGCGTGAAAGTCAATCAGAGGCATTCATACAATGATTGATGGGTGACATCACCATACACAAGATAATCAGTGGCTTACATGCTGTGATATTACAGGACAAGGGAAATACTGTTGAGAATTCCCCTGTGGCCCCTGTTCTGCATAAAAACTGCAATTCATGGTAACACATTTGACTTGGGGCCCTGATTATACCTAGCTAAAGATGTGATGCATTACAGTAGAGGTAGGAAACCGTCTGTAGATCACTTTGAAAATTAATACCACTGTGTAGATCAGATAGAAGTTTCCACTTAAGTAGAGTTGAAATGCATAAATGTCACTATTTGGTAATGGCCAGATCTGCAATATCTACTGTTATCCAGAAAAGTCTGGATACCAAGTGGCATATGGCTAGTGTTCAGAGGATTATCTAGTTAACTGGATTACCAATTTGCTGCAATACCACATTGTACCATTTACCTCATTACCATTTGTTCATAATTCCTTTTCTATTTATTATGTCCTCTCCTCCTCCCGACTCAGTGATAGTGTACTCATGGTAGCATTTGGTTATGCAGGAAGATAATAATACTGAAATCTGGTTACAGTAATGTGGTAAACCAGTAAATCTTTGCAGTATTATCCAGTAATCTGGTTTGGTGATTAACCTCCGCAGTAATCAGTTAGTTACTGAATAACTGCCAAAATAGCTGGAATAACAGTTATTAACCATGGTTTTAAAAATAAATTAAAAAATATTGGTTTTAGATTTGGTTCAGCTCTACACTTAAGGGGCTTTGCGGACAATAACATTTTATTGTCTACAAGCAAGCTAGGCCTGATCCTTTTGTTGAAAGATTTTGGTAATGAGTGCCAGTCGCAAGATTTGGTCATTAATTATATCAAAACAAAGATTATGATTTTTTTCCACATGGTTCAAACAAAAACAGTGGTACTTGTCAGGGTATAAGATTAAACAAGTTCGTTCCTTTAAGTATCTGGGCGTGGTTTTCTCTTATAATGCCTCTGTCATCTCATTTGCTCTCAGTGAAACAAGCGGTCATATCAGCCGCCTCTGCCTTCTTAAAATGTTATAGATCCAGGGCTGGACAGCTCATAAAACCGGCCCTAAAAATCGTTGAGTCCAAACTGGTCTCCAAGTTGTGCTTTAGAGCTCAGATTTGGGGTTACTATTTACTTGCTGCCAAATATCTTGAACCTTGGCAAAACAAGTTTATGAGAGAATGTTTGGAGGTACCGCCAGCCACCGCCCCTGCAATTATTAAACTTTAGCTTGGATTGATATCATTGTCTGCCACATTTTAGATGCTCTTAATGTGTTTCCTCTTAAAGTTATCTTGTGCTCCAGTCTCCTCCCTACTAAATATGTGTTTAACTGAAAAAATGAATCATCTATGGTGTGATAAGGATTCCTGGTGGAAAGGGGCAAACCAAAAATTGAAATGGTTGGGTTCCTCACTTCCCTTCCTGAAGACTTTTATATAATGAAGCTCGGAAAATCGTAAAGCAGAGAATTAGAGACCTAGACAAACAATGTCAAAGAGCACAGGCAGCAGTTTCATGCATTTCACCCTGGTATAAATACTGGTCTGTAGGTCTGATGGGTGCAAGCTATCTGAAAGCGTTTGTAAACTCCTTGCCAAGAAAATCCTTTTACCCATTTGAGGTTGCAAACAATGCCCATGACAGTGGTCGAAGGGAGATATAAAGGAACACCCTTCCAAGAACAGAAATGTATATGTGGGGTGGAGTATGTGGCGGATTTGCCACATTATTTGTTAATTTGCCCCTGATATGCTCAACCTCAAGAAAGGCTCCTGAGCAGAGTCAAACTTGATCATTCACGGTCAACATTGCAGAGTTTAATTTATCTCTTAGGAGATAAAAAACTGGAAGTTACGAATGAGGTAGCCTTCTTTGTGGTTAGGGGAGCAAGAGTTTGTATGCAAGTTATTAAGTCCAATACAGACAATAATTAGAAGAATGTATGTGGTGAGTTTTGTCTGTGCTTTGTTTATGTTAAAAGTAGAGGAGCGAGGGAACAAAGGGGCTCACCTTTATGGTCAATTTTTGATGATGGTATCATTGTAATATTTGATTGATCTTGTTCATTTTGATGAAGGCCTAAATAGCCTCATTTAAGAATGATAAGAAACCTATTTGTATTGGACTGGTTTTGGACTTATTATCCTGAGGCAATGAGCTATCATATCAAAGAGGATGGTGTCAAAAGGAAATAAACTGTATGCCATGTCAGCTGCATTTACAAGAACTAAATTATCTTCCTACAGATCAAGTGATGCTGTGGAGGCTTCAAGCAGGAGGGTATCTATCTGGATTTAAGCACTGCAGATACAGGCCCTGATAAGACAACTTCTTCAGGAGTCAAATATGGGATGTGCATGTTGTTTTGTTATTACAATAACGATAACAACAATTGTCATTTTCGTTATCGTTATTGCAATAACGAAAATGACAACTAAGAATAACGACAACGATAATGAAAATTACAATGTTGTTATAATTGTTGTTACTATTAGTGACAGTTGCAGTTTTGTTTTTGATGGAAATGGAGATGGGAGGAGAGAGTAGACATTTCGGAGTCCTAAAGAGACTGGAACTCTTGAACTGTGCCTGTGTTGGGAGGGGCAAGCAGCTACGCAGTATCTGATGGATGCATCGCTAGCCAATGAGCAGCGCAATCAGGCCCCAGCAGTCTCATGGTACTCTGTGATTTCTCAATGCCTGCTGCCTCGGGGCTGTGGGGGAGGGCACTGCAACCCTTTATAATGAGCGAGCCATGTGCTTTGATCTCTGTTCTGTGAGAGCTATCTGCTTGTCAGGTTGCGTTTTACAGAACTGGTGCTTGCACACAAATCTATTACCAATTCCTTTCCTTCTTTATATAGCTTGCCTTTTACCTTCTCCCTTTGCCTGCCCTGTACATGATAGATAGATAGATAGATAGATAGATAGATAGATAGATAGATAGATAGATAGATAGATAGATATTAGTTCAGCCTCTGGGGCAGGTGGCCCTGGTAGAGGGCAAGGGCGTGGGGGAGTTGGCAACCCCGCTGCCACTTCTGCCACTGCTGGAAGCCCACTACCCAAGCTGAAATGACCTGATTTTTTTCTCCTCAAGGTGGCAGGTCTTACCAGGGGAACAGGCTGAAGCAGAGATTGTGGAAGTGGCATCTAGTGTGGAAGGCAAGGAGCCCCAGCCTTCCACTAGTAGTAGCAGTGGCACTAGAGGAGGGAGCCAAGGGCAAAGGGTGCATGTGCATCAGCAACACTACACCACCCCCCTCCTGAAGCACTGGCAGTGGCTGGCACTGACAGCAGTGACTTTTCACTGGGGGTAGCAGAAGATATCGGTATGGGGAGCCCCAGCAGCAATGATGATGATGTGGGTGCTGTTGGTAGTGGTGCAGGGGCAACCACCTCTCCTGTGTAGGCTCCTCCCTCTGATATCCCCCCCCCCCAGGGATTTTGAGGATTTGGAAGAGGATGGATTTGAGGGCTCCACTTTGGGAGCAGCATCCCAGCTTCAGCAGATAGCAGTAGGGCATACTCTACCCCCATGCTGCAAGGTGGAAGCAGCAGAAGCTTCAGAATGGATGGTGTCATGGAGCTGGGCAGCAATGCGGGGAGTGAGGAGGAGGTGGAGGAGACTCCTGTTGATGCAGATCCCCCTGTAGCCACATTGGAGACAAAGGCATCAGCCCCGAGTGGTGGCATGAGAGGTTCAGGAGGGCACTCCAGGGGGCCTGTATAGTATCACTTCACGGAAGTGATCCCAGGTGAAAGCAGCCAGGTGACCTGCCTTCACTGTGGGAAGGTAGTGTGCTGTGGGAATAACAAGGGGAATCTGCAACAATGGCATGAATTCCCATGTGAGGACCTGGCATAGGGCTTTGCTGCTGCAAGCGACATTAGAGAGTGTGGACAGGAGTGGGTTCACAGATGCAGCAAGCACAAGCAGCATCAGACCTTCCCCCTCTGCTCATGGCAGGGGGAAGGAGGGAGAGCAGCTGCAGGTTCCATCTTGAACTCCCCAGCAGCAGCAGGAGCAGGAGCAGGAGCAGGAGCAGCAGTAGGAGCAGCAGCAGCAGCAGCAGCAGAAGCGTCAGGTCACAATGGAGGATCTGGGATTTGTGCAGTTGGGGCGTGGCAGAGTGCATCATACAGCTGCAACCAAGATCACCAGGCGGGTGAGGGAGATGATTGCCCTGGATGACCAGCCATTTAGGATTGTGGAGGACCAGGGATTCCGCTGGATGCTGACACTGTTGGCACCCCAGTACCAGCATCCCTCACGCACCACCTTCAGCAGACAGGTGGTGCCTGTACCAGGCAGCCAGGGAGTGGATGAGGGAGCAACTGGCCAGGGCAGGTGGGGCAGTTGTGCATTTCACGACAGACATTTGGAGCAGCCAAAATGCACAACATGCCTACCTGGCCTTGACTTCTCACTGGTGGCAGCTGCAGGTGGCAGGAGGAGAAGGAGCAGGCGGCAGGGGCAAGTGGGCAGGGCACAGGTGGGCCCTGCTTTACGCCCAGGTGTTTGATGAAAGACACACTGCCATCAACATAAGGGGAGCCTTGGACACCATGGTGGAAGGGTGGCTAAGGGAGGAAGCCCCATTTGCCAGGGGGTTCATGGTAACGGATAATGCCATGAACATGAAGGCAGTGCTGGAGGGTGGGTTCCAGCACATCCCCAGTGCTGCCCACACCCTTCATCTGGCGGTGAGGGATGCCCTGGGTCTGGGGGAGAAGGCAGAAGAGTGCAGCAGCAGCCCACTTACCCTGTTAATCGATTTCCTGGGCAGGCAGACTTGGCGCTTGGCCCCTGGACCGTCTGAGACCCAGCAACAGCAGCAGCAGCAGCAGCAGTAGCAGAGACTGGGAATGCTTGGCGCTTGGCACACCGGGTTGCCTGGGCAGGCAGACTCGGTGCTTGGCCCCTGGGGTGCCCGTGGTGCCTCTGGGCTGTCTGAGACCCAGAGGCAGCATCAGCAGTAAAATCTGAGAAGGCTTAGGGCTTGCTGCCTGGCACCCATAGGGAACAGGGAATTGCATACCAGCATTGGTGGAGCAGCAGCAGAGGACTGGCCAGGGCTTGCTGGCTGGTACCCCTGCTTCTACAGGTGTTGCAGTCTGCCAGGCATTGGTGGGGTGGTTGAAGACAACGAAGTGGAACAACAGCCCTCCCTTCCTGGAACATAGACCCCAGAACCCTGATGGTGGTTCTTGGGGCTGGAGTGACTGGCTGCTTCTTGATGCAGTGGAATGACTGCTCCCCTTGAGCGTAATGATGGCCCCAGAACCCTGACAGTGGTCCTGGGACTAGAGTGGAAGCTTCATGGTAAAATGGAACAACGTATCCCCATGAGCGGAATGACGGCCCCAGAAGCCCGATAGTGGGTCCTGGGGCAGGAGTGGCTGGCTGATGCTTGATGTGATGGAATGACAGCTCTCCTTGGTTGGAATGACAGTCCCAGAACCCTGATAGTGGGTCCTGGGACTAGAATGTCAGCTTCTAGATGATGTGGATGGACAGCCCCTGTGCCTGTAATGTAGGTCCCAGAACCCTGATGGTGGGTCTTGGGGCTGGAGTGGCTGACTGCTTCTTGATGCGGTGGAATTGCAGCTCCCCATTAGTGGAATGATGACCACAGAACCCTGAGGGTGGGTCCTGGTACTAAAGTGGCAGCTTCTAGATGAAGTAGAATGATGGTTTCCCGTGAGTGGAATGAAGGCCCCAGAACCCTGACAGTGAGTCCTGGGAGTAGAGTGGCAGCTTCTAGATGAAGTGGAATGACAGCTCCCCATGAGCAGAATGATGGCCACAGAACCCTGACAGTGGGTCCTGGGAGGGGACTAGAGTGACAGCTTCTAGATGACGTGGCTAGACAGCCCCCCGTTCCTGTAATGTAGGCCCCAGAACCCTGATGGTGGGTCCTGGGGCTGGAGTGGACTGGCTGCTTCTTAATGAAGTGGAATGACGGCTCCCCGTGAGTGGAATGACGGCACCAGAATACTGACGGTGGTTCCTGGGACTAAAGTGGCAGCTTCTAGATGAAGTGGAATGATGGCTCCCAGTGAGCGGAATGATGGCCCAGAACCCTAATTGGCCCACCATCAGGGTCCTGGGACCTATGTTACAGACACAGGGGGCCATCCATCCATGTCATCCAGAAGCTGATACTCCTACCCCAGGACCCACCATCAGGGTTCTGGGGCCATCGTTCCAGACCAGGGGGGAGGGGTCATTCCACTGCATGTAGAAGCAGCATTTCCAGTCCCCAAAACCATAATCAACTTCTCGAGCTCCTCTAGTATAAAAGGCATCTGCTTCTGGCCACTGCCAGAGAGCCTTTCTCTCTCTCTGTTGCACCCCCACACATTTCCAACCAACCGTTTCTAGGGATATGAGACGATTCCATGCGAGGATGGAATGCAGGGTGATGTGGTGAGGATGATGAGCGTCAGCGCGAAGAACGTTTATTTACGAGGTAGCAACCTGCTGCTCATAGAGAGAAAGTCTCCCCGCTGCTAGATGGAGAGAGACAGACATGCTTCCACGAATGCCATCACACCTGCAGTACATGCTAGAATGAGAGAGATGGGGGGGGAAGGAGGAGCTGCATCTGGCTCAAGCTACCACCTGCCAGAACCAATGGGATATCATATTTGTGTTCATGCTCAATGCCCATGTCCAGCAGCAAACCTACCAGAATGAGAAAGAAATTTCACACAATGTAATTATGTACCCCTGCCTGTGTGCCTCCCTGTACCATCTTTACCACCTATTGCAATGATTGAATGAAATGTACCCAACCAAGCACTAATTCTATGGATATTATTCAACTCCCATGGGCTGTCATTCCACTGTACCTGAAGCAGTCATGCCAGTCCCAGGAACCATCATCAAGATTCTGGGACCATCATTCCAGTCACGGGGGGGCTGTCATTCCATTCCACTGCATCCAGAAGCAGTCACTCCAGTCCCAAGAACCATCATCTGGGTGCTGCTGCTGTTTGTGTACAATTTGCCAGTGGCCACTGGCACCCACCCACCAGCCTGCCCCCCTCCCTGCCGAGCTGAACACACCTCTCCACTCGAGGACTTGAAAGGAGCCAACCGACAAATGAAATCAAGTATTATATATCCCAACTCAGCTTCCCAAGGCTTCCCCCCATGCAGCGATCTCTCTGTGAGAGCAGGCAGTGCACCTGCTGATGCCCGCTTATGCCTCTGCCAGATTTCCAGAGCCTCTCTCTTTCTCTGGCACACCCACACAGACACAAGCCCTGCCCCTCCTGGGAGGCTGTCTGCAAGTTGAGACCCTGCTGGCACATCTTGGGGCTAATAGCGCACCCCCTCCAGAAGGGGAAAGGACCATTTAGGATGGTCCCCCCTAGGAGGCTGATGGAACCCCAGCAGTTCCAAGAGGTCCTGAGGGAGTTAACCTTGGACTTGGATGGTCACTCTGTGGATGAGCTAGTCCAGCATTGGAACAGCATGCTGGAGGAGGTCATTGACAGGGTGGCTCCGAGACGCCCTCTGCCTCGGTCTTGTCACCGCAGAGCCCCTTGGTTTACTGAGGGGCTGCGGTGTATGAAGCGTGCAGGCAGGAGGCTGGAGCGAAGCTGGCGTCGGACTCGATCTGACTCCGACCGTCTTCTCCATAGGGCCCATTTGCAGTCCTATGTTGACGCTGTGAGGATGGCAAGGAAGGAGTTGCTTGCCATCCTCATAGCATCTGCAAAGTCACGCCCGGCAGAGCTGTTCCGGGTGGTGCGGGGGCTGGTTAGTCCGGCCTCCCTCCGCCTGGACAGGGATTTGTCCCAAGCCCGCTGTGAGGAGTTTGTCAACTACTTCGCAGACAAGATTGCTCAGATTCAGACTGACTTTGACGTTGGATTGGGGGCAGTAGGAGAAGAGCATGAGGGGACGGAGGTCCCGTCCGGTCCAGCTTTGTGGGGGGAGTTTCAGGAAGTGATGCCGGCTGATGTAGCAGATGTCTTGGGGTCTGTGAGGGCCACTTGTTGCGAACTCAATCCATGCCTGTCCTGGTTTGTGAAAGCCTCCAGGGAGACATTGGGGACGGTGCTGACGAGGGTAGTGAACGCATCCTTGCAGCAGGGGAGGTTGT